>BQNB010017482.1:2240-69861 GCA_026074375.1 Tanacetum coccineum
GTCTATGATTATGATTTAGAAAAAGTCAAATACTTTGTATAACCATTTGACACAAAGAATAACAACTGATCATAGATAATTCATACAATTGAGTAGACAAAATAAATCCCAGCAAGTTAATTCATAACAAACATAAACGAAGCCACAACCCCTAACACTATCGCAATTGACTTCCAAAAGATAGCATTCTTTTGACTTGTCCTCAATTCTTCCATGACTTGCTGTATTTGACCTTTCATATCAACAAACTCAACTTGAAGGACTGCAAGTTCTTCTCGGCTTGTTATTTCATTTTCTAGTTCTTCTCTTTGCGAGGGATTAAGAAGCAGATGCATCTCATATAAATGATCTCTATACCATTTATTCTCTAACTCTAGATCACACCAATTCCATCTTTTATAGTGCATGATTCCTTTTATCTAAAAATAAGAATTTATAATTAGCTAATAAAATAAGATCTAGAATAATACAACAGATTACATATTTGTTAAGGCAAATACGAAATCGTCTAGCAGCGTTTTCATATGTCGAAGAGGTAAGAATCATCAATGGAAGCCTACATTTACATTCTGTAGGACCGAAGGAAGAAGATGAAGACATTCTTGAAACGGTTTTGTAATTTTGCCTTTGTTTGTGTTTCTTTCTAGTAAAAAAGCCAAGACTTTATGACTGTTGCCCTATTGGGTTACCCAGTCAATTTTATATTTTTGGGTAACTTACATCGTTGGTCCCTCAATGCTCTATTGGTTTTCCATTTCTCACCAAAATACACAATAAATGTTCTACACGTTACTTGCATGCTTGGTCCTTGAAAAACATTTTAGCCGGCGTTTACATTTACCTTCCCAGTGTAATAATTGCGTTCTCGACTCTTCATTTATGTGGGCGATTAATCACCATGTAACTTCACTTGTATTTAAATACACTTTGCATTTGGTTCTTCATATCCAAAACACACACATACATTCCTTAACTTACTAAAAACCTTTCACTATCCTAAAACCAAACTTTTTCAATGGCTAGTGACAATGGGTTTTTGAATTTGGAATGATGTGTCGTTGAGTGTATGTATTTTATTTATCAAGTTTTTCATTTATATTTTGCCAACTATACCTAAAAACAACACTATGGGCAGTGTACTCGATCAGATTTAGCTTCGTTGGTAAGTAGGGTGTCAATCACTAAGAGCGAGAGTGTTAATTCTTAGTTCTATCAGTATTTTAGTTTATCTATGTTAGGTCTAATCTATGTTAATTCTAAGTTAAACCTATGCTAAACCTAATTATAACGGATAAGGGGGTTTTTAGTTTGAGAGACTGGCACAAGTTTGGTGGTGACTTAAATCTACTTCCGCTACCAAAACACATGCAAGACAATAATCAAAAGGTAGAAGAGCGATCAAACCAATTATAAGGAAGCTGTATTAACCATGATTAATCAAATAGAACGTTGGTTTGTTTATTTGGTGCAATAAATGACTTATTTTGAGGGTAACATATTTCCTAGATTTAGGCGGTACTTCTTCCTAAAACCTAGACACGTCGAATTCTGTCACAATTAAACGCATCCACATAAAGTATTTTCTTTGCTGATTATCATCTATTCTAGGAGATTAATAATGGTGATCTTATTAAACCCTAGCCCATAGGGACTTTACCCACTTACTGCTTAACGACTCTTTATATTCTAGTAGTCCACTGTCTGAGTCTTTACCAAGGGAATCAGAACGTTATTTGTTGATCCCAGGTCACCTGCTAGTCCAACTTGTTCACTAAACCAAAGGTAAAGATAGGTCAATATTTGTGATCCTATGATTCTAGATATATAAATCGCAATATGAAGAGCCATCCTAATATCTAGCTAACTTGGTCGGTATCACTAGACCCAGTTGAATGATAGGTCACGTATTTAAGCACATAGACAAGTATGAATTGATACATAATCAACAATCAACGATAAATTAAGCAATCGATATACATAAACCAAACATTATATTATCATAATCATGGCTAATACCCAAGGGTATTAGCCCTTAACCATTGTAATGTATACAAGCATAATTATGAACAACCAAGGTAACCTAACCGAGTTAAACGAATGATACCAAAGATTGAACGATTATTAAAAGTATGAGAATTAGAAGGTGTTACCTATGGAATTAAGCGCGTTGAGAGACCTTCTTTGCTCTTCTTGTCTTCTGAAAATCAACTTTTGTGGTAATGGTATCGTAAATATGATCAAGCCCACCTAACACTCGTTTTTAGGTCTTCTATTTATAGTCTCTGAAAATTCGTCGATACGCCGTATTGGTTGAGGTCAATACGACATATTGGGAGTTTTTTGGAGTAGGGACCACGTTTAATATCTTCCAGAATATTTAATTACTCAATATAGGATACGGCGTATATTGGTCTTCTGGATACGGCATATACATCTTTAATTCTTTGTGCTTTCTTGTGAAGTGCAAGCCCTGATACGCCGTATATTCCTTGATGGATACGGCGTATAGAATGTAAATCGTTTAAGCTCCAGAATGCGTACCTTTTAGCTAATCTTTACAAAGTACTCCATAATTACTACAAATCTCAAATAAATGATTAAGTACCAATTCTTGCAATAATTTATATAAAATGGGTAAGAAACATGAGATAAATGATGCTATAAAAGTGACGTTATTTGATGTCATCAAATATCCCCCCACTTGAATCCTACTTGTCCTCAAGTAGACTTTAGAAAATTTATGAAAATGTATCCCAACCGTAGTCAAGGATTTTTCCTTTAAGCTTTTATTCGTTCAATTACTAGTACACAACCAAACACCTTACAAAATAGGAAAACTCTCAATTCGCTCAACTAATCTATGTTGTAATATTTAACTAATTCGCTCAATTGCTCGGCCGTGACAAGTATTCTATCATAGGCTTGGCAAGGATACACATCTCCACCACTAAACCTAAGGAGTAACAAGTTTATAAAGGTAAATTAGGTTTTTAGGTTTAATGGGTTTGATCACTCTTTCTAATCTCCATCGATACCAATATTCCAAAAAAGGGGACAAACCATACATACACATCCATAACGATGGAATAGAATCACATGGTTGCATTCATTCCTTAACTTGAATAAGCTAAAGAATAGAACTAGTCTTTACCAAAAGTCGTAAACCAGCAAGGGCGACAAACCACATATACACATCCATAATGATAGAATAGACATACATGATTGCATTTAATTCCTCCACTCGAGTAAAACCAAGGGTTAGGACGAAGAGTGATATAGGGTAGGTATCTTTTAATCTTTCACCAAAAGTAATAAACCAACAAGGCGGAAAAAATCACACATACATGGCCGTAATGACAAAATAGATATATGTGATTGCTCGCATCCTTATTCTAGTAAGACTTAAGGTTAGGGATTAGGAAAGGGAAAATAATTGTTGTTAAATAAAAAGAACAAAACAAATAAATTAAGTCCAAACAAATAAGGTATAGTGTTGCTAGCACTTTCCCGACCGTACCCATGATAAAGACACAAATTGTGGACTACTCCATGTTTAGTAGACACGAACCAGACTCGAAAAATATCTCGATCAAAGATAAATGAAAACAACCCTTAGTTGGCGTTCCCATAACGGTTAACTCTTAATCGTCCATAATATACATACTTTACAACATTAGTGGCGACATCGACCACTTTTTACAAGAAATACATGGTTGGCTTATTTCGACCAACATACAACAATACTCTACAGAATCACTCTTTTTGTATTTTTCTCTTTTTTGATTTTTTTAAACATATATACACTACATATTTTTGGTGTAATATTACCATCTTCACGATCATAATGAATCCAGATAATTTATCCATTCTCCTTCATACTTCAGATGTAAAAATCAATTTGTGAAAGTAGTAAAACACACTGAAAAACTACTACTTTTACATTCCTATTGCATTGAGCAATTTCCCGACGTAACAATGGATGAAAAATCAACACGTGCCCAATTGCATTGTGCAATTTTATCGACCATACCCGAGATAGAAAATTTCTATTGCAGTACAGAAAATACAATACTTTACATAAAAGCAACTAGCAACTGATTAAGGACTTAATCTAATAGGGTAGGCTAAGGTGTAACGAAACAAACATTTAGTGTGAAAAAGACAAGAATGGCTCAATGGGTTTTTCTAGGGGTATCTTACTCTAAAATTAAGAGTAAACAAAATGGTTTATATGGGGGTTAACTAACCAGTATGGTTAGTTAATATCACAACGTATAGGCTTTTTGGGTGTAATCCTAAAAATTTACTAGTTTTAGACAAGTTACTCCATCTATTTAAAATAATACTTATTATTATGGTCTTAAATAGATATACCAAGCTAAGTTTTAAAGTCTACAACATTACCGGAACACTCATAATTTTATAGAATTTGGGTAAACATTTAGAAACGGATAAGGCTAAATTCTCACAATATCTAACAAGGGTTATGTGCGCAGGTTATGTAACTAATAATTTTACAAAAGTATGCTTACTTTTTTTTAAAAATTTAGGCATAATTTAAGCATTTTATTATGAAAAATAAGACAAGTAAGCATTCTAATTCTCCTCCCCCACTTGAATTATACAACGACACCATTGTATAAATAAAACATTAAAAACAGGAATTAAAAAGAATTAGAACGAGAAACTCCACTAGGATTTGCTCGGTATGATTCTCCATGTTGCGTTTACAAGCAAGATTGTGTGTTGTAAATGCGGGTTTAGACGCCAACATGACTACAACACACATAATTCCATAATGTAATTACTCCACCAAAAGTCATCTTTTTCGTTCAGTAGGTCCTGTATAAGATATAGGAAAAACCAATGCAATTCTATTTCGATACTTGATGGTTAGAAAACAAAAAAAACAAAACACAAACTGTATAGGCAGTCGATACGCCGTGTCCCAGAACCAGGAAATGCCATATTGAGACCTGTAAAAAGTATCTGAAGTACGAGTCAGATTGCTAAATACGTCGTATCATATAATGAATACGTCATATAGACAAATCTGACAATAAAGTTTTAGAATGTAGAAAAATAAGGGATTGGATAATGTTCAGACATTCAATACGTCATATGGGTGGGGTTGGTTACGCCGTATTGATGTATGGGAAGACAGACTCCATAAAATAAATTAAAAAATAGTCTGGGTTGTCTCCCGACAAGCACTTTTCTTTAAAGCGAAGTCTTTAAGTTAGACTTTTCTTTTGGTCTTCATTCTGCCCTTGTCAAGAACCATACTTCATCCATGATATGAAAGATTTATTGGTAAGCATAACACACATCATCTTCGTTTCTTGTCAAATCGCCGTACTCGCATTCTTTAATGGCAAGATACTTCTCCGCTGGTCCAAAAGAGTACTTGATTATCTCAAACCTTCTAATTTCGCAAACCGACGGTTCTTGGTGGGGATTTCTAAGTAATTCCACTACTACAAAAAAGGCTAAAAACACCCCCCAAAAAGATTGGTTATGTAAAATCCTATCTCTATGACAAAATGGAATTAGGTTTTCTTGAAAAAACCAGTTTTCATAATAGAAATTATATAAAAATTGGTTTTTGGGGTGCAAACCACTCTTTTTACACAATTAAAGACACTGGTGTGTATGTAACAACATGTCTCTGTATGTTTATGTTATGGACACCATTTTTATAAAACAACCACTCTTTTTACACAATTAAAAACACTGGTGTGTAGGTAACAACATGTCTCTACTTGTATATACCTTTTGTATATACTTTATGTATATTTTTAAAGAATGCTATATATTTTTACATCTTTCCCGCATTTAATTATTTGCCCTAATTTACTCTGTTTTTTCTGCTCGAGACTTCATCACATCAATCACCCATTTTTCTCTCTTTATAATCTTTAAGGGTTAATTCCTTTCTACAAAACACAACACTCAAATCTTGTTTTCTCATAGTTCAGATGGCTCTGTTACCACTAATAGAGGAACTTTCTAAAACTGCTATGTCTACAAAAACTAAGGATCAATTGCTTATTTTGATTCAGAGGGAGGTTAAAGAGGATGTTATTAAGGTGAGTGAGTTTAAAAAGTTGGCAGGTGAGTTACTGGAGGATGTGAGGAGGAGGCGTGGATACATTAGGGAACTAAAAAAGCTCAAAACTAATAATGATGCTATTGAAATGGTGGAGTTGTTGCAAAGTATGCAGAAGGATGATTTGGAAGAGGCTGCCCGTTTACTGTTGATGGCTAATAAGACCAAGCTTAAGATGCAAAACAACAGTAGCTTTATTTTGAAGCTCAGGGGCCATCTAGTGGTTTAGGGTTCATGGTTGTTTTATGGTTTTTGGGTTGTTTATGTATGTTGTCTTTTGGGGTTTTATAATAGTAGGTCTGTTGATGGGTAGTTATGTTAATGAACCTATGTGTATGTCTATGGTATGCTAACTCTGTTATTTTGTGCTTAACATAGCCCAAGATTATGTACTTATGAATAGTTTGGCAATGAAGATAATGTACTTATATGTTGTGTTTGTTTTGGGCGTGTTAGGAATGACCCAATCTTTAGTGATTGTAAGCTTTAGATGATGCGTTTTGGAATATCCTAAAGGGCTTTGGTGATTGTATTCAATACTATGTTTTAAGCTTTGTTATAAGCATTTTTACTTTCCAAACATTGTAACTGCTTATTTGTGCTTAATTGGACTTAATATTGCTTATTACTTCTTTTAGAATGCTTTTCATAATCTGGTTGTAAGTAATATTTAGTTTTCATAATCAGGATAACATAGTGTTGGGGAATCAGAAAGATGAACTAGTATGGAGATGTAAAAAAGGAAAAGAGAGTCAATTTTCAGTTAAACAAGCTTATGAGGATCTTAGGAATCAAAAGGATGAAGTCACATGGAGTAGGCTTGTTTGGTTTTCTCAAAATATTCCCAAACATGCCTTTGTGTTATGGATGGCAATACAGAACAAACTTACTACTTAAGACAAAATTAAGAGTTGGGGATCTTTTGACATGATGATGTGCCCTTTATGCCAGCAGGATATGGACTCACATCAGCATTGTTTTTTTCAATGTGCTTATGCAGAGCAGTTTTGGAAGTTTGCTATGTCAAGAATGGGTGTTTAAATTGGTCAAATGGATTGGAAGATGATTATCAGTCATATGTCTAGTCTTTATTGTGGGAACTCAATTGACAGTGTAATCAGAAGTGTGGGCTTTGCTGCTTGTGTCTATCTAATATGACAAGAAAGAAACTGTAGAATTTTCAGAGATGAGAAAAGAAGTATTAAAGAGCTCACTGATGTTTTCACTGAGATTATCAGAATGAGTACTGTAAGCCTCAAAGTAAAGAGATCAAGTGTTGTGATCAATGTCCAAAGAAAATGGAATGTAATCATGAATTCTATGTGATTAAGGGGTGTTTGGGTCCATGGATATGCAGTTTTTGCAGACCTTTAATGAATGGTTTCTAATATCTTAGATACGCTGTTCTTGGATATGCAGTTTTTTGCAGACCTTCAGTGAATTCTATGTGATTAACAGGTGTTTGGGTCCATGGATACGCTGTTCTTGGTTGCCTGAGGATTTCATGAAGTCTTGTCAGAGATAGTATGTTAGTGATAGTATTCCATGCTGTCTTAGAGATCTTATATTGCTTTCTTTTCAGTAGAAGTGTATTCAAGGTTTAGGAATTGTCTAAACCTTGGTTGTTTTTGTATTTTGACATTGTCTTTATAAGATATATACTTCACCTTTGCACCAAAAAAAGAGAGCCAAAAATAGCTATTTGAGTTTGCTAATTGTTAATGCTTATTTTTTTGAGTTCTTAGTGCTTATTTGATTCTTAATCACCTTTCCTTAATCTATTTGGTATATCCACAGGTGTTATATCTGTTTAAAGCTTTAAAATGGATTTGGGTATTATTAAGGAGTGTTTGGCACAAGCAGTGGTAACTATGGTTACCACTGTTGAACCTCAACTGTACTTTTAGCCAAATCATATGGTTATTATGGTCTTTATAATCTGTTTAAGACCTTTAAATAAGTTTTCATAAGTTTTCTAAGTTTTAAATCAAACTTTATAGTTTTATATATCATAAGTCCAAACCTGTGCTAGTATAGTTTTGAAAATCAGCTTATTACTTAAGATTTTAATTAATAACATTTAATGTCCATTTCAAGTTGTTTGGTCCATAAAACAGTAAAAAAAAGGAGTAGTTTATTTCTTTGTTAATTGTGGTTTGGTCTCAAAGCTGTCATAGTTACTTGGTTTTCTACTTCAATAGTTTTTGATAAGCGCTTTTTTCAATCCTAATTTAATAAGCAAATGCTTGTTTTAGGGTCTGTAAATCAAAGCACAAGTATCTTTTAGTAAACTCTCAATCTGTTTTAGTTTTCTTTTGGATTTTGAGCTTATCTAATTGCTTAAAAAAGGGTTGCAAAAGCTTTCTTTTAACTTCTATAAAAACTAACAAAGTAAAGTTTTTAGGTAAACCGCAATTTTCTCATAGCAAATTCCTAGCTAAATTTGTTTTCAAGAATGATTAAAATTTTGTATCTTTAAGTAGGCCTTATAGTACCTTCTTAGTGATATTCTCATTTGTAGATTCTAAGCTTATTATTTTGCTAGCTTAAAAAAGTTAGCTGAAAAAGAGCCACTTAGTACTGCCTGTAGTTCTTTTAAGTCAAAAGGGCTCATTTGGAATTATGCGCTTATTGCTATATTAAACTAGCATAATTTCTATTTAAATTGCTAAAGTTGGGAGAAAAGGTATTTGTGGCTTATTAGTCCTAGTTATTAAGCCATATTTAATCCATAAAAGACCTAAAAGCAACGTTAAAAGCACTTAATATTTATTGTATTTTTGTCACCTTTAAAGCATTTTTTTTTGGCTTTATTTCAGCTTTTCACAAAAAGTGTTTTCACAAAAAAATTTAATTTTCAGCTTATAGATAAGTTTGTAAAAAGAAATAAAAAAATATTTTTAAAAAAACCAAGGTCCAGGACTTGAACCTGCGACTCAGCTTTCATACACACACCTTAACACTGACCGCTACTCCAAAACGCCCTTGGGACTTTTTCGTTTAAAGTCCCATTTACTTTACTTATATACCCTTTTGTCCATTAAGCCATCAGCTTATTTAAGCTTAATCTGGGCTTATTTAAAAGTATTTTTTCAAGTGTTTTATTTTTCTTGCATCCTTGTTAATCAAAGTACTTTTCCTGATTTTTTAGATTTTATAAATCATTTAGTAATTTTTTATATTTAATTAATTAAAAGTGTAATTAATTCATAATAAAATTATATAAATAGTCAAAAAAAATATAATATCGTTTTTTTTTAAATTCCTTTTTATCATTTTGAACTATTAATTAAATTTGCTTCTCTAGGGTAAAAATTTGTAGTTTTAAGTTTTTAGGGTGCGTTTTTTATAATCCGTTAATTGTTTTGTGCGTAATTCATAAATGCTTTTAATCGTAGCGTGCCTTTAACTTGTTTATATTGCGTTTATATTTGTTTTTTGCATCAAAGATATAGAATCTAAATCAAAAAACCATTGAAAACCATTCAAACTCCCGATGCAATCAAACGTGAACTCAAATACAACAATTCAACCTCGTTAGGAAAAGAAACCGTAGGTTTTTGAAGTCGCTTGGTTAAGAGTGATTTTGATTTAAAACCTTTCGAATACATACTCTCACTATTATAATATGATAATTTAGTTTTTTAGTCTCGATTTTAAATTCCCGTTAACGTTTTTCATGCTTAAGTCGTAATTGCTTTAATTGTCGCTTTTACTAGAAGAACGACGTGAGCGTGCAGCAATCTGCGAAGCCAGACAAAATGAAGATGACAAAGGAATTACAATGATAGTAACAACATGTTCTATTTTTTTATGTTACAGACATGAAAGAAATAATCCATTTTTTATAAAACAACCAGTCTTGTTTATGTTAATAATTGTTGTGTGCTAAAATATTCTTCACTTTAAAAAAAAAACAATTAAAACAAACTTGACATATATTAAAAATCAAATGACTAAACAGTAAAATTAATAGATCAGAATTAGTAGAGTGTTGGACGTGTAATCCGAACTGATTTGCCAAAAACGAATCGAGTTAAATATTTGATTTACGAACATAGTTTTGACAAAATAAGTCTCCTAGATACTTTGTGTAAGCACGCGTTGTTTTTAATGCTTCATATCTTTTTTACTTTTTTCCTATAACCTGTTTAAGTTTTTAGACTTTAGATATATTAAGTATATAAGGACCATAACTGAATATTCATTAAGAATAGTAAGAACGTTGGCTGTGTAAAACATATCATAATGACAGCTTATTTATCTGCCCAAGCTTGGTGTTATATATAGTGAAAAACGGTCGATACAGAAAACATTCAAAAAACATATAGTCGATACAGAAAACCTATCATAGTCGATATAGAAAACAAGGTTAAGAAGGTTGTCGATCATTGTATACAGTAAGTCTTCCCTTAGATCTACACTGATATTCGTTTACTTATACACTGATATTCGTTTAGACTGTTAACCACTTAGTTCTATATACACATTATTGTAAGTTGGAATATCATCAAGTAATCAATAGATGCCTGCACATGTTGTTACCTATCATTGTAATACTTTGTCATCTTCATTTTGTCCTTGGCTTCGCAGATTGCTGCACGCTCACGTCGTTCTTCTAGTAAACATTTAACTGAATGAAGATGACAAAGTATTACATCAGGTAACCCGTTTCCACATTAGGCCCTTAGCTAAACATTTAACAGTTTTCATAACTGAACAAATAACAGTTGCAATGCATAACTGAACAAGACCAATGTATCTTAAGACCAATGTATCACTTCTACAACTTAAGACCTCTGTTCCAGTTCTGTTACTTTTTAGAGTCTATTAAAATCTACCAGTGTTTTTTAACGTGTGCATTTTTTAAGAAACAATCAACAAAACTGATTTTAGACTTATGAAAACTTGAATTTAGACTGCATTAAAACTATTTAAAACTAGATTGATGACTAAAAGCAAGCTGAGCAGTCTTAACTTAATTAAAACTGCTTATACCAAACACCCCTTTAAATCTAGAATTTTCAAATTTAGGCTAAGACGGATCTTAAAAACTTTCAAAAGCTTAAAACAGATTTAGAACTATGATAATGGAAGACAAATAAGCAAAGTCATAGGAGAATTAAGCACTATACTAATAGCTAGTCTAAAAAGCAGTTTTGACTAAAAAATGAGCAGATTACATAAAAACTCAAATCAAGCTATACTAAACTATAAACTAGTTATATTGAGCTACTTTAAGACATATTAAGCACATTTAAGCAATAATAATAATAGAATAAGCAGTTTAATAAGCAACTAAAGAAATTAAGCTTAAAAAGTAAAAAGGAATAATACCTTGTCCTTTGTAAAGTCCCATAAGCCCATCCATTTTTGGCAATCTGATCACCATTCCAAGTCCCATAAAAAGGAATCATACCTTGTCCTTTATAATCTTTACTAGTTAACATTCTATTTTTTTCATTACATACACTTCCAAAACTGAATATGTTGTACCAACATATTCATACATTATACGATAACATTAAGTGTCTAAACCCTTTTTAAAGGGTGAGAAAAGAGAATAGCTTGCAACTACATATGTTGCAACTAGACTCACCTAAATAAGATATACAGTTATAGTTTAGCAAAAGATTAGTCTAGACCAAATGTCATATATGCAGATACATAACCACCACCAACAGTTTGTTAACACACCAAAAGAATGCTTAATCATCCATCTTTCTTTTACCTTTGTTCACCTGTTCATTGCTATCATTGACTTGCTTCTTAACATCCTCCTTCGTAACTCGAAATTCTTTTTTACGAATCATCTCACATGTTTTAGGATTTGGTAACCCAAGGATGCAATGCCTTACTGGTTCACCTCTGTTGACAATTGTTTTCTTTGTTGATGGACTGGAACTACTAGTTGCTCCCTTCTTACTAGTTGTTCCAATGGTTTTAGGACTCCATGTCTCATCATCTGTGTCATCCTCTGTGTCATCCTCTGCTTCTTCATCAGTGTCATCCTCTGCTTCTTCCTCTGTGTCATCCTCAGATGAGCTTGAAAACTCTTCATCATCTGAATCATCTCCTGTGCTTGAAGATTCAAGTTCAGATGTGCTTGAAGACTCAAGTTCTTCTATGCCTGAACTAATTTCAATCACTTCTGCATACATTATATATAAACAATGTTAACTCATTAGATTTGGAATTCCAAGGTAACAATGTAAATTCATGATGTAAGATATGGTTTGGGTCAAATTGAAACTAACAAATAAGATAAAATGGGTTAAGTTTAAGTAACCTGTTTGTGGGTCAACTATATTTGTTGCTGCAATAGGTCTTGCTACATCCTTTGTTGCCGTTTTGGTTGAACACTCGGGGACATTGGCTTCTATCATTGAACACTCGGGGACATCTAATAATATAGTTAATTGGGTCAGCATCTGAATGGTACAAACCAAATTCAATTGAAACTCAAAGTGAATTAGACATTACATACCTTGTTTAGAGTCAGATTTATCAAAAAATGTTTTGACAACGTCATCAGCTACTAAAGCAATCTGATCACCATTCCAAGTTTCATTCGGTGCCCCGTACTTTTCCGTAATCCAATTATAAATGTCATCAGTGATTATTTCCTTTTCGGGAACCGTGTCTTTGTTTTCTTTGTTACTAGTTTCTACAAAACCAAATACATGTTGTTAGCTTAACTTTGACAATATAGTTTCCTAACATTAGCTCTTAATGAATACAGAATTACAGCATACTACTAGGAACTCTAATGAACCAGAGCTTCTCTGATGCCTCTACATCATATCTCAGACAGTACATGACTCACACACTGATGGACCTCCCAAATCCAAATAGCATCAGTAGATTTCCAATCACCTTTTTAGCACCAATACCCTATATTCTTGACTACATTTCCACCCTCCTTTTAACCCCAAATTACTCAACCCACATACACAGTAAAAAGGGGTTCAAAAGAGGGGGCATCATCAAGAAATATAGAGCCCCATTCACACAATTTGTAGGGCTATACCTATGACTGTTACATTTCCAACCCATAAACTCAAATGCCCTTCAATAAACTAGCAAACCACATAATACAATGTAATCTAAATCATCATGATTAAAAACTAGTCGACCCTAATTCCACTAACAATCAAAGTGTTGTCTGGGAACAACAAAATCATGAAAGAAAACAAAATAATGAAATAATAACAAACCTGTGTTGTGATTCTCCATTAGATGATAATAGAGAAGCTGGGAAATTGTTAGATTGATTAATTTCTTAATTAAGGTTTGATGATCATGCGTTTACCACGTATTTTAGTGAGGGTTTGTATGTGTGTGTGTGAAATCTGATAAATTAGGTAGGTTTGGTGTGTTTGTAAACCGGGTTAAATGTAATTTGTGTATTATTTGTTTTCATTTGTGTATTATTTGTTTTAATTTATGTATTGGGTATTATTTGTGTGTGTTTCATTTTGTAAATTGGCTAAAAAATTACACTTTTTGGTTGAAGATATAAAAATTAATTAAAGTTCGGATTTAACAAAACATATTGGGACAAGTATGATGTTTTCCCTTAATTTGCCCTTTTATTTAATTAAGAATTTAAATGTATGACATGGTATTGTTTTTTTCATATGGATCGTGATACATGGATGTACACGATAGACCGTTATACCGCAGACTATATGAAAGGGTTGTCTGAATTTATGAAATGCGCTGAGGATCATCGAGAAAGGATGAGAGAAACAAAAATTTCGTGTCCTTGTAAAGAGTGTAGAAATATTGTGTCATTTGCTGATCCTAACATGATTAGACGCCATCTTATAGAACACGGCTTTGACAAAAATTATACTTGTTGGGATCTTCATGGTGAGCCACGAGAGCCGCAAGTTGATAGTCATACATTTGTTTCAGACACTAATCACGAGGAAAATGATAGTAATGACGATAATCATCCCGATAATCTAGATGAGATGCTTCACGACGCGGAAATCAATGTTGATGAAAAGAATGTTAAAAAATTACAGCAACTGTTTGTCGAAGCAGAAAAAGCATTGTACAACGGATGTAAGAAATTCACTAAACTTTCTTTTGTGCTGAAGTTGTTGGACTTAAAAGCAAAAAATAATTGGAGCGACAAAAGCTTTACTACCCTATTAGAGTTGTTGCATGAAGCGTTCCCCGAAGATAATGAGTTGCCCGTTTCGACGTATCAAGCGAAAAAACTAACATGTCCGATGGGATTAGAGGTACAAAGAATACATGCATGTCCAAACGATTGTATATTGTACAGAAAAGCCTATAAAGACCTACATGAATGTCCTGTATGTATGGAATCGAGGTACAAGCATAAGAATCTTACGGAACTTGATAGTGATGTGACAAAGAATGGTCCTCCTGCTAAAATGTTGTGGTATCTTCCCATCATACCTAGATTGAAAAAGTTATACGCAAACCCAAAGGATGCCAAATTGTTGCGTTGGCATGCTGAAGAACGTAAAAACGATGGGAAAATGAGACATGTTGCTGACTCTCCTCAATGGAAAAATATCGATCGTTATTTTAAAAAATTCGGATCTGAGATCAAAAACATACGGTTTTAACTTTGTTCAAATGGAATTAATCCATTCAAAAGCTTGAGTAGTCGTCATAGCACTTGGCCTGTTCTTCTATGCATATACAATCTTCCACCTTGGTTGTGCATGAAACGAAAATACATCATGATGTCATTATTGATTCAAGGTCCGAAACAACCAGGGAACGACATTGATGTGTATTTGCGCCCGCTAATTGATGACATGATAGATTTATGGGAAAAAGGCGTTGAAATCTATGATGCGTACAAAAAAGAGAGTTTCCAGTCGTTTACTTGTACACTGATATTCGTTTAGATTGTTAACCACTTAGTTCTCTATACACATTATTGTTAGTTGGAATATCATCAAGTAATCAATAGATGCCAAATCACCAATAATGTTGCATTGCCAAAACACCAATAATATAAGGCTGCCAAATCCCAAACACCCTTATATCTATAAAACCAGTTCTTAATCAAATAGCAGAACCTACATACGCCATAATTGAACATTATAGACCTCTTAAGCATATTAGCTCATCGTTACATCCTATCATACCTCCTAAGTCCTAACACCTTTTAATTTACATGTAATCATCACTACTCACCACTACCTTATTTTGAAACCTTTCTGTGTAAAAACAAACTAATTTGATCTAATATAATAAATATCACTTCCACAACTTAAGACCTCTGTTCCAGTTCTGTTGTAAGTGAACATTATAGATGATGTTCATTGTACATTAAAATATTGACTAAAATATTTGGAATATCAAAACATAGTTTTGACAAAATAAGTCTCCCAATACTTTGTGTAACACCCATTTTTTTGATGCTTCGTATCTTTTTTTCTTTTTTCTATAACCAGTTATGTTTTTAGACTTTAGATAATTATTAATCATCTAAATGAGCACCTTTTATTAATAATTTTTAATCATCCTTTCTATTAGCTCGTTTCAACAATCTATATAAGTAGTACACTTATTTGATGTTTCTATAAAATTGACTCATTTGGTGTATGCTTGGAATTTAGGACCCTCCCGAACCAAGAACAAGAAGAGGAATCAATAGATTCTAATATCTTTCAGTAGGTGAATCTGTTGAATTCAATCAATCTGGACAAGCTGTAGGCAAGTGGCAATATCTGTATGGAAAATATTTAGGAACTTGTACCAGGAGGCTAATCTCCATTCTAAAAAAAGAATTGGAAGCAAGTAACAAAGGAAGAAAAAAACTTTTTGTGGTCCGATATCAAGGTATGCTATCCGCCATCACTAATTGTATTATATTCTAACTTGATTAATGTATTAACATATAATATCTTTATATCAGGCACATTTTAGACTTGAAAATGATGATGTCAAAAAACGTACACTTGTATCATGTGGTACTAAGTGGAAGGCATTCAAGACCAAACTACGAGTGAAATTCATGGTTAAGAATGTATCTCCATTACAGAAATAGACATTCATACAGCCTAATGTATGGGAAGAATTCTGTCAGAATGAAAACACACCAGAAAAAATGTACGTGTGACTAATTTTGTATTACTATAATATAATTTTAAGTTTGAAATGTTTATAATTCATTTGTTACTCATACGTGTAGAAACTGCGTGCGCAAGCCAGTGAACGAGGAAAAAAACATATAAGTCGGCCTAGGCTAGGACCGAAAGGGTATCGGGGTTTTGAAAAACAGTGGCAAGAGGAGAGAAATAACCCTGACAAGGCTACAGAACTCCACTTAATACCAGATATCTGTGGGAGAAATTACCGTTTGGCCCGGGCTCCCCGCGATAAGAACGGGATCAAGACATTGCCTCTTGAGTTAATTAATGTTTCAAATAACTTGGTACTCTAAATCATTTCTTTTTTCCAATTATTATGATGTTTTTTGGTACATGTTTATTAATTACTTGTTTTGACTGTAATTGAATAGGTACAAGCAACCAGAGAGTTGGCACAAGGTTCTAACGAATCTAAAACGGGAGTAGATCCCCTCATACTGGTGTTGGGACCAGAGCACGGGGGACGCACCAGGGGGGTCGGGTGTGATATTGGGTATAAAAAGGGAATTGAAGGATATGTTAGGAAAAAGAGGACCTATGAACAACGAAAAGATATTGAAGAGATACGAAATGAAGTGAGGCAACAGATGAAAGAAGAACTCAAGTCAAGTGATTTTTGGGAGGAAATGAGGGCGGAACTGAAGGCGGAATTAAGAAATGAAATGCAACCTGAACAAAATTTGTTTTCACCAAGGGAAGATGATGTCCCGAACTCGGTCCATATGAAGTCATTCTTAAACTCGACCTAATCATGGTAAGGAAGAAAGCAAGCCTCAAACAGGAATGGAGTCGTTATTTTCACCAAGGCAATGGAGGGCAACCATAACTCTGTTCCAGATGAGGTCCAATCTGTTAGCTCCGACCAAAAGCATCACGAAGGGAAGGAACAACAAGGGTGAAAAGAATGAAGTCTTTTAACAAGGCAAGTTAATGTCCCGAGCTCGGTCCAGAGGAGGTCCAATCTTAGCTCGACCACAAGCATCATAAGGGAGGAACATCAAGGTGAACAGAATGAGTCGATTTCAACAAGGCAAGTTGATGTCCGTGCACAGTCACATATGCAGGTCCAGTCTAATTAGACAACAAGGCATCGTCAAGCTACATTGCATAAATGTAAACCACTTCAGTTTTATATTTAAGCCTTGTTGTGTATGTTTAAATTTTAAATTTTCTAAATTTTTTTCATTTATCCTCACGGTTTTTGTAGGAGGAAAACTAATGCTTGCTTGTTACTTCCCTAGTATATTTTAGCGAGGCGAGATGTATGTGCTACTGCAATAATATATCTGACTGGAGATGGTACCGTACACTTTAAAAAATTACTAAAGGGCCACATGAAGGTTTCAGTTATCAAAGTAGTTGAAATTCATAAAAGTATGGAGCTCCACGTGCCGAATGATGAAATCCCTATTATAGTAGTCCGCAGTGTTGAAAGGGTTTTTCAAATGGCCAATTGCTGCTATTGCTCGTTTTACGGTATTATATTTGTTGTATCTACCACTTGGTGTCATACTTTAATATTTGCTAACGTAGTTGAATTGGTATTTGTAGGGAATGTCTAAAACACCCGTATCGGGAGTTCAAACCCTAGCGTGTGATGCCTAAAAATGAGAAGCCCCTTCAAAAAGAAAGGGAAAAGGAAAAGGGACCCACAACGAACCCAACAAGCAGGACAAAGCACTGGAAGAAACCACCAAGCACCAAAAAACGATGCAGAAGATTGATGAAGTTAAAGAGCGGGTAAGCCTATGGTCTTTTTATACCTTTATCATTTATGTATCAGTTATGGATTTTAGTATGTGGTCTAAAGTGCATAGAGGGTTTGTCTAGTGGGTTAACGGGTTTTAGCTGTGACAGTATCATACCTGCTATTCACCAACTGTCCGAGAACGATCAGATATATACCACTGTTTTAAACCTAATAGTAGTAATATTTTTAATCCTGACAGTAGTAACTGGGATTACTATTGTTCTTCTTCAATGTTTGAATGAATCATTAACCTTTTCTCGATCTCTAGCAGCAAACCCACTACCAAATAGATGTAATAAGAATATGAGCAGTACTAGATTTTAAGCCTAGTGCAGTTAGAAATTCACCAATGGCAGTTAGTAAAGTAGTAAGTATTAAAATGAGCGACTAATGTATAAAGCAATTTTAAACCATCGATAACAGAGTAACTGTTTTAATTCAAAAACAATGGCTCATCTTTTATCTTTTTTAGTGCTAATGGCGACGATGTTGCTGTTGTGGCTGTGGCCTCTTAAGGTACACATGGGAATGAGATACTTGTTGGTTTACGCTGTTTTACTGAGTTTATTCGTTGGGAGTGTATTGTTACCCCACCTGATGTATAAAATGGTTATATGGTTGGTTGTTTTTGAAAAAAACTTAGTTTAGTTCAGAAGACTACTGGATCTTTTTACGAATGAATGAACCCGTTATGCTATTGATTTTATTTTGGCATGGGGATATATGTTTGCAACTTTCTCATGTTATAGCTCATTTCTTTCTTTTTATGGTTCATGTTTGCGTGCTTTGATGTGGTTCTTGTCATCATTTTGTGCGTGTTCTGTTTTGGATAACTGAGGTCGGTTTTGGAATAGATTAATTGTGTATCCGAATCTAGAATTTTTACACCCTTTTTATGTTCCCTAAACCTTTCAAAAATGATAGCTTTTATATAGCACGTTAGCATATACTGAATAAGTTGGTGAATTTTATTTGTCTAATTTAAAGAATCACCTCATTTATACAGAACCGCAGATGAAAGGTGAAACTTTATGAGCATAACGTCAATAACAAGAAATAGAAACACGAGCGGGAGTCCGGTCTCATGCTATAATCTGTGAAATTGAGAGGCCAATCACTAGCACGAGCTGAATCAGCTGCAGATTTCTTTGAACCAAGGTAACAATGTGAACAAAGACAATGAATCTCAGTTTCCACAGATGTCTCATACTTCATCCCGTCTGCCACATGTCGTGTCCAGATATTATGCCCTGACCCAAGGCGATGAGATCCCAAAGGAGTTTCAGTCTCTCTACGGTGACATCTTTGGCCCAAGACGTTAGCAACCTCGGGGTATTACACATTTCCTATAGTCTATAAACTGATTATGTTGGTAAGAGTACACAAACAGGAGGAGGTTCATGCTACGTGGTCTTGGGGTATTTGTTTTACTGGGCAATCAATGCAACGGACATAATTGAACTTTTGACAAATAAAGAACTGGAGTGTGGCATCCTGACCCTTTTTGAGATGTAAGTACATATATGTTTTTTTATATGTAGCTAAATGCATTGTTTTTTTTCACATAAATTTATGTTGGTATATCTTGTATGTTTAAATTAGGTCACTGTATCATCTTAAGGGACACTCCTCACAGAACAAGGTTGGTTTCTTGAACCCTGGAATGATTACAACAGATTCATGCTTTTATGAAAAGTGGGCAACCATTGACTACTTAACTCAATCATTGACGGGTTACGATTTTTATCTTGCACCGTATCTACAAGGGTACCATTTCTTACCATCTTAATTATCATTAAAATATTATTCATTTGGTTATTGTTTTTTTCCCGCTAAAACGTGTACACAAAATGCAGCCGTCATTATGTACTCTTCATAATATGCCCCAAACATGGAATGGGATTTATTTTGAATTCTTCTAAAGGTTCAAACACGAATGAGCAATCTTATAGGCTCGCTGGACTTGTGGAGTCGTAAGTATTATCTTAAATATTTAAGATTTCACATTTGTTTCTATAAATTTTAACTCTCATAATATTATTTTCTTTTTAGGGTCATTGGTAGTCTTAAGTGGGAATTCCCTCTTATGAATCGCCAGCCGGAGGACTGGGAGTGTGGATATTATGTCATGAAATGGATGCATGACTTCATCCTGAAATATTTCTCTAACGTAGTAAGTTCTTGTTAATCTTGTATGTTTCTATAACTGCAAATCCTGAAACTTTTAACAGCTTTCCTAAGTAGCTAAGTACCATTTTCTATATCGGTTGTTTATCTTGTATAGAATGGGCTTTGCTGAAGGGGTTTACCAGTTAAATACCTTGCAAAGCCTACTGATTAGATTACTAGTATAGTGAATGTTTAACCAGTTAAATACCTTGCAAAGCCTACAGATTAGATTACTAGTATAGGCTGGTTATCTTCCAGAATTCGCTTTAGTATACATTATTAGGTTGTTCTGTAAGGTTTAGAATAGCAAATAGTGCTTACCCAATGTCAACAACGATAAAACTGCATATACATTACTGATGTTTTTATTTTATTAAATTACTTGTAGGCACCGTGGAGTAATGAGCGTCCGTTGGAGAATAAAGAGTTGAACGCGATCATTGGCTCGTGGTTTACATTGTGGCGAGATTAGACCTAGATAATTAAATTGAATTCTAGTGTTTTTCTTTATAGTTATTTGTTGAATTCAAGTAATTTAATTTGATTTGAATTTTGTATTTGTTTTATGTTAAGCTTAAATAAAAGTTGTCTTTATTTACTTTATTTTGTTGATTTTAACATTTTTGGTCTATCTAAGTCAGTTTATATATATTTGCTGTATTTATATTTCTTTATTTTGGTGGGTTAAATTTGTAAATTTTAGAATTTATTAAAGAATTTCAATTTTTTTTAAATGAGTAAAAAAAGAGACATGTTTTGAGATAAAAACATATCTTTTTAATCTATATAAACACCGGTTGGATGTTGTTATAAAGACATGTTTCGGGAGAACCAAAATGGAGACCAATTGTTAAGGAGACCATTTTTTAAGGAGAGAACCGGTATCGATTCTTCTTATAGAGACTGGTTGGATAACCGGTTTTCATATTTTTCGATCATGGAGATACCCCCCTCGGAGAGTGGTTCCAAAACCACTCTTTTTGGGCTATTTTGACCAGTTTCTATGGCCTTTTTTGTAGTAGTGACATACATTCTCCCATTGTCAGATTTCTAATTAAATTGAAGCCGTAGAAGGACGTACTCTTATTGGTGATGGATTTGAAGGCACACGTTGTGAAAGCCAGTAAACGACTAGAAGTTGATCTGCCTCATACAGAGATTGGAAAAGTTCGCTTACGATTCGCACTCGAACAAAGTGTTAGTAAAATTTACTAAGTATAGATATTTTATAGAAATTCTGGCATGAACTATTCATTTATAAGACATTTCCCTATTTTACAAATCTCAAACTTTTCCCTTTTTCAATCTATCCGTGTTGCAAAATACCCGCGTTTCAATATATATCTAAACGAGACTAGTTAGATAATATAAATAAGCAAAACTAAACACATCTCATGTGTTGTAAACACAAAAACAAAATAATAAATAGCATATTTATTTAACCATTACCACCATTTGATCCGTTTTATAATTTATAAAATCTTACGATGTATTTATTACTTGATTTATATAAACCAAACACACCCTTTAGGTTTTTCTGTTAACCCCAAATGCACCCTTTCGATGTTCCTGTTAACCCAAACGCACCCTTTCGGCGTTTCTAACCAACCAAACGCACCCTTAGTGCGTTCCTGCTAACCTAAGCGCACCCTTAGTGCGAAACTGCTAATCCAAACACACCCTTACGGTGTTTCTGCCCCAAAACACCCTTTGTGGTGTTAACCACAAAACAAACGCCCCTTGGCTGTTACACAGCCAACCAAACGCACCCATGGCTGTTAAAACCGCAAAACAAACGCACCCTAATGTTTAGAAAGAAAGCCAAACGCACCCTTTATGGTTTATACTAAACAAAACGCACCCTATGTGCTTTTGCTAAACCAAAACGCACCCTGCTGTGGTGCAACAAGAACCAGACGCACCCTTAGTAGTGACTCAGTCAAACCCAATGCTCCCCTTGGTGCTTATTTCAAACCCAAACGCACCCTTGTGGTGGTTTTGCTACAGCCAAAACACACCCCTTGTGGTGTTATCAAAACCGAAGGCACCCCTGCTGGTGCCCGATTGTGATGATGGTGTTCGGTGGAGGTGGGTGACGATCGTAGTGTGGTGGTTGCAGGGGCTGTGACGAAGTGGGTGGGGTTCAAAGATGATGGTGAGGGTGACAATGGTGATGTCGTGGTGGAGAGGGTGGTGGTTCAGAGATGGTGACGAGATGGCAGCCATGGTGGTGTTGGTTGTGGCGTGGACGCAGCGGGGGTGCTGATGTTGAGTGGATCTATGATGGGGTGTGGCGTAGAGGTGGCGGAGAGTAGGGAGGCCGGAGATGGGTGGCCGGAAGTTTGGTCGGATCCGGTGACGGCGCCGAAAAAAGTAGAGGAGGGAGATGGGGGCTAGGGTTTGCTTAACAAATGAAATGAACCCTAAAACTTTATATATTTATACTATAAAGTGTATAAAAAATGGCAAGCTTATCATAGTTTAGGGTTGAAATTATAAATATTCTCACAGGGACTAAAAGTGAAATTTTTGTGAGATAATGGTTTGGGACTCGTTTAGGCTAGCTAACAGATGGTTCAAAACACGAAACTTGCGCCATTGCATTCTAAATGATTTTTTCATGAAAAATGAGTATTTACTCGACCATTATTGCATAAATGTTTTATAACATTTATTTAAAATGTTTATTATTTATTTGTGTATCACGGATAAACTTTATCCGTAAAATAAACTTTAACTTAAATCTTCGTGTTTCTAATAAACGTTTTTGAAATAAAATGTTAAGTAATTTATTAAATATATTTATTTAATAAAAAGTGATAATTGAATATAAATTTAATTATTTTTGTGTCGGTACGCGTTGTCCTCGTTTTCAAAATTTTTAACAAAATTTTGCAGGAGGTATTTTAGTCACTTTCTGTTTGTTTTCGGGTCTGTACAAAACTAAAAGCTGTCCGGACAATGTCGATTTACATCAAATTACTTAGAGTACGAGTCATGAAAGTGATTAGCGAGGTCGTTTTGATAAGTCAGCATAGGAATAACCTATATCTTCTCGTTTTCAAGTCAAATAAGTTAAAAATAAATTTGCACATGAGAGATATGTAATAATAAATATGATTTATTATTTAAATATGTTCCGAAAAATAACCGGCTATACGGTAATCGTTTTTATGTGACAATAAACAATCAAAAGTCAAAAGTCAAGTCGGACCCGAAAAGTCATGGGGTAAAATAGTTATTTAAAATTCCGAAAATTGCCAGTTGTTACAGTACCTACCCCTTAAAGGAATCTCGTCCCGAGATTTAATTTGTGTTAACCGATTGTGTGACTAAGAAAAGATTTAAGATTTAATAAACCAGTTCTAAACAAGACGCTGATAACTTTATTCAGCAAAATTTGATGTTTCGACACTTCTCAATATACCAAAAGTTTTGGCTAGGTTTGACCAGGATATTTAATCCATCAAAATAGGTATCTCAAAACAATATCATTACATGTCTTATGACTGATATAAACGTATTATAAAGAAGGTCTCTTAATAGTGAAAGCATCGAAGGGAAAAGTGTAGTCGCGTGGGTATGTCTGTATAAGGTTTTAAATGTCCGAGGACGGAGTCTCGTTTCTGATATATGTAATGTTCGATGATTCACATCAATGAGGCTTATGGATGTAAGTATTCAACTTACTTAGCAGTACTAGGATGTATCGCGACCTAATTCTTCGTACTAGTGGCCCGAAATGAATAGTTCCACTATCTCCTTCGTCGATAGGTGTTTATCTGGTTTAAGGGGGGTTGCATTACCTATTGGATAAAGTTGTACAAGCTGGGATGTATCGCGACCTAAATCTTCGAACTAGTGGACCGCTCCAGGACCCAACAACAGCAACCATAACAACAATAACTATAACAAACGGTGATGGGATGTGGAGAGTGATGATATTTCGAGAAACAATATCCCCAGTATAAAGTTCAACAAATGGGAGGAGCTCACAAGAGAGCTTATGGGATACACGGCGGAATATGGTACTTAGTCGTTAGTTCGAGGATGAATCAACTCCATTAGTTCAAACAAGTCTGTTAGCTTCACAAACAGTTCATGATCATAAAGATATAGTGTAAAACAAAAAATAAAAAAAAAAAATAAATAAAAAAATCGGCAAAAGTAATAACTTAAGAATGTGATAAGGTTAGTTCCACTGAGGCCTAAGATTTGCTAAGTAGGTAAGGCACGATTGGTGTTTCTAGACCTTTTTAAAGGATTTCGTTGAATATCGGGTTCGAGTGTGTAACTCGTGTCTTTCGGATACATTAAGCCACTCCTTTTAATTCTATTTTGCATAAAGAAGCGTCCCAATTTATGTAAATAATGAATTGATAAACTTATGGTTCGGTGATTTACAATTTATTTATTTAAATGAAGAGGCGTCCCAATCCTTTTAAATAAAGAGATTATAAATCATCCTACTTAATAATTCCCGATGCAATACGCTTACTCACATAACCTTCAAGGTGGTAGATAACATGACGATGCAGGTTCTCTAATGAGTATGGGACGAGTGATGAAAACTCGTCTTTGGAGACGGGGAGGAAAACAATCAGGGGAAATCGTCATCGTGTTCAAATTAGTTGATGAGCACACGGTTCAAGTAAATAAGATAAAGGTCTTCATGAACGAGTCAACATAGAAATTATCATATCAATCCTCCTATTATAAGTCCTGCCCATACAAGACTTGTAATACTTAGATTCATACATAATTCCATGTAAACAAAAATTATGACGGCTTTCGTGTAATACGATATTGTATAAAGCTATGAAAAAAATAATATTCTTAGAGACCATTGTTTAACTTACAATGTATGAGGACGAAGTGAGACCATTATGCAACTCACAATGTCTAAGAAGTAAAATGAGACCATTGTGTAACTTACAATGTCTGAGGTATAAATGAGACCATTGTGCAACCCACAATGTCTTAAAAAATATTCTAGTATTTATATAATTAACTCTTATATAAATAAACGTACGATATACGCAAAAGGAATGCAAGCATATATATTATATATATGTATGTCATGTAAGCACTTAATGTAACAAGTAATGTAAGCAAGTAAGCAAGTAGTGTGTATGCACTTTGAAAATGTTTGATGTGATGCAATGTTTGTGAAAACGGTTATAGTCTAGGTAACATATGCAACCTAGTTCTCTATAACCAGTGCTCTGATACCAATCTGTAACACCCCCAAGAATGTGTCGCAGCGGAAATATGTCCGAGGGCGTTACTTCATAATACAACAGCACAAGATACAAGAGAACGACCTCTAAATGTGTCGTTTGAAAAGTAATCTCGTTGATTTTCTTGAAATTGATATAACATTTGTCCCATAATTGCATCACAATGAAAAGCTTGAAAGTAATACAACGAGATTTGATCATTTGTATGTAAGTAGGAATCCATGAATGAAATCTTGTCAATTTAGACTCCAATGCACATCAAGTAAGCCAAGCATCTAATTCACCTGAGAAAAACATGCTTAAAAGGGTCAACATAAAGTTGGTGAGTTCATAGGTTTGTTTAAGTATAAATGTTAAACCAAAGGTTTTGCAAAGTGTGTATGACCATATCAACCCTTATAATAGCTACAAAATTGTACGTATGAAAGTTGGACCGCAATTATTCAAAGTATGCATGATAATTAAAACCATCACGAAATGTTTCAAGTATGTGTTGCCTAATGAGTGATTACGATTACTCTAAGTTCATGAAACCGATGCACTTATGGTTGTCCCCCTCCAGAAACCTAGGTCTCAGTAATGAAAACCATTATGTACCGTGCAGGTGTCCCCTCAAGACACACCCAGGAAGTAATAGATATATTACCTCGCAGGTGTTCCCTCCAAGAACACCCGGGCAGTAATGAATATGTACCCCTTGCAGGTGTCCCCTCCAAGAACACTCGGACATTTACTTGTAGTTATCCGTTCAATCCGCTTAAGCTAATCCGTAATCATTTCGAAAGTAAAGTATGTATTTGTGACAAAAAATGAAGTCAAGTAATATATCCCATAGCGAGCTATGTAAATGAGTGTGTAAACCAATTTGTAATCAACCATGTAAATGCATTTGCAAACAAGCATGTTCTCACCCCAAAAAAAATTGTCTGTTAACAACAAAACAAGTAAAACGATGGGGCTATAAATTAGCGATGTTGTTTAGACCGATTTGTAGTAATGCACATCTATAAAGCACAGCAAAACGGAAACGTGAAGGCTTGACCAGAGTTGCGGTTTATCTTAACGGCTAAGATCCACTAGCCTAGGATAATGTATTTGGGTTTTCCGATGAATGGTTATATCAACGCGACATGTTGATAATGTAATAGTTTGGTGGTTGGTTAAATAAAATAAATCGAAAAGTAAACGCAAAGTATGTAATATATTTTGTATATATTACATATGAAAAATTAAACAAGTATATAATTCATATCGTGAATTATATAACAAGGACAAAAAACCAAAAGAAGAATACGAAGTGTATATAATACACGACATGTATTATATATGAAAATAAAATAAAAGTATATAATACCTTACAAGTATTATATAAGAAACGTGAGAAACTAATTAAAACAACATAATTCGACACGTGTTCGGAAATCACCACTTTAATTAATAACAGTTCTCGTATTACAGTAAACGCATGTTTTAAAGTTACGAGTCATATAAACGATGTTTTTAAAGTCTTTACAAAAGTTATGATTTTATCTTCTAGTCGGGAATTATAAAATAATATTTTATAATTTAGTATATTGTTTCCTTGACGGGTTTTAGTTAAAATAATGGTCTCGTTTGTAAAAGTATAGTTTTCGTTTAACTATCGGGTTACCGTTATCGTATAATTTCGAATTAATAAAGCTTAAAGACTATATAACTTCGCCCTTTTATCGGGTTTCTAAAATAATAGAAAGTATAGTAAAAATTACTAAGTATAGATATTTTATAGAAATTCCGGCATGACCTATTCATTTATACGACATTTCCCTTATTTTACAAATCTCAAACTTTTCCCTTTTTCAATCTATCCGTGTTGCAAAATACCCGCGTTTCAATATATATCTAAACAAGACTAGTTAAATAATATAAATAAGCAAAACTAAACACATCTCATGTGTTGTAAACACAAACACAAAATAATAAATAACATATTTATTTAACCATTACCACCATTTGATCCATTTTATAATTTATAAAATCTTACGATGTATTTATTACTTGATTTATATAAACCAAACACACCCTTTAGGTTTTTCTGTTAACCCCAAACGTACCATTTCGATGTTCCTGTTAACCCAAACGCACCCTTTCGGCGTTTCTGCACAACCAAACGCACCCTTAGTGCGAAACTGCTAACCCAAACGCACCCTTACGGTGTTTCTGCTCACTTAAACACACCCTTTGTGGTGTTAACCACAAAACAAACGCCCCTTGGCTGTTACACAGCCAACCAAACGCACCTATGGCTGTTAAAACCGTAAAACAAATGCACCCTAGTGTTTAGAAAGAAAGCCAAACGCACCCTTTGTGGTTTATACTAAACCAAATACACCCTATGTGCTTTTGCTAAACCAAAACGCACCCTGCTGTGGTGCAACAAGAACCAGACACATCCTTAGTGGTGACTCAGTCAAACCCAACGCACCCCTTAGTGCTTATTTTAAACCCAAACGAACCCTTGTGGTGGTTTTGCTACAGCTATCGTAGGTTCTTGCATAAATGTTTTATAACATTTATTTAAAATGTTTATTATTTATTTGTGTATCACGGATAAACTTTATCCGTAAAATAAACTTTAACTTAAATCTTCGCGTTTTTAATAAACGTTTTTGAAATAAAATGTTAAATATATTTATTTAATAAAAAGTGATAATTAAATATAAATTTAATTATTTTTTTTGTTAATACGCGTTGTGTGCGCTGTTCAAAATTTTTAAGAGGGTATTTTAGTTACTTTCTGTTTGTTTTCGGGTCTAGGGCAAAACTAAAAAGCTGTCCGAAATGTCGTTTTACATCAAATTGCAATTGCTTTAGAGTCCGAGTCGTGAAAACGTGATTTAGCGGGTCGTTTTTGATAAGTCAGCTTAGAAATAACCTATATCTTCTCGTTTTCAAGTCAAATAAGTTAAAATTAAATTTGCACATGAGAGATATGTAATAATAAATATGATTTATTATTTAAATATGTTTCAAAAAATTACCGGTTACGCGGTAATCGTTTTTATGTAACAATAAATGATCAAAAGTCAAAAGTCAAGTCGGACCCGAAAAGTGTGACAACCCGAGAATTTCCGTTTAATAAGTTAGCCGTTTCCGTGTAGTAATTTGAATTTTTAAATGTTCCGTTTAGCTTTTCCGTTTAAACGGGAAGTTGTTTCGTTATTATCTGAGAATCGTCTCCGGGAGCAAACCGGGACACCAAACGTTGTAGTATTTTGGCAATATCCGCGTTTTTATGTTTTTAAGCCATATTTAAAATTTCGTAATTTTTCGTGATACCGTTACTCGATTCGTTATTTACGTGCTACGCGTTTTAATCTATACTTGTTGTGCATGCAAGTCTTGGAAATAAATTCATCAACTAGCACTAACTATCCTAGAAACTGGGAAAATTATTTTTGGTCCCCCTTTTTACCTTGGTCCAACCGAATACACATACATATACATGCATAGGGTGCCAAAATTTTGAATAATATGCCTAGACAAATTCCCATCAAATAGGGAACAACCTTGTACCATGAAAGATTATGATTTGAGGATCATATTGGTCCCCTTTTTCCTTGTCCTCTCACCATCGGCACACACAAGGTGTGTGTGTGTGTATGATTTTGTTGATATAAACCTTCACATCTCATCTCAATTTCATTTTCATTCTTACATTCTCTTGTGTTTTCTCTCACTAAAACACACATACATCTCTTTTTTCTTTCTTCTTTGCCGAACCAAAACACACACCCAAATCCCTTCATTTTTAATCTTTGATCATCCACTCGAAGATATATTGTTCGTGTTGATTGTTAGTTCATCCGGGTAATTGTTAAAACAACGTTTGGGTTGTTTTTGATTTCTAATCCACCTTTCGTCGTGCTTCTTTGTAAGTCATCTTTACTTTTCATAAATAAGTTGTACTTTTGCATTCGTATGATCATCCCGAATAAGGTGTACAAAGCGGATCGTTGTGAAAACCATTATCTAGTTTTCTATAAAAACTACAAGTCTCAAAGTTTAATATATTTCTTTATAAATGGAAGAAAATAAAAAGTAGTTGTACTTTTGCATTTAAAAGTTCATTATGACTATGTTGATATATATATTGCTATTGCTACGGCTATATCGTTTACTTAAAGATTTATCGTATGTTGAGTTAAATATCGTTGGCGAAAAGATTAAGTAGATGTTGGATTTGTTGTAAGCGTAGGTTGAATGTCGAAGAGGTTTAGGTTTAGAACGGACTTGTTGCGATATTTGAGGTGTTGTCGAAAATATATCGGATATACTTGCGAGTCAATAAAAGATGTACTTTGTAAAATAGATAGTTTCACGAGTCGAGGTTGATAAAAAATGGAAAGTCTATATTTTTAGAAAGGTCATGCCGAAATTTCGTAAACTTTATAAAAGCGTCGAAAATATACCTTTATTTATCAAACTTATGATAAAATGTAGAAAAACGTAAGTGTCGAGTTTAGGTCAACATTTTTAGTTATCGAGTCAACGTTGAAGTGTCGGGACACTAAAAGACGAAATACACTAAGAGACGAAATACACTAAAGGACGAAATACACTAAAAGATGAAATACACTAAAGGACGAAATACACTAAAAGACGAAATACACTAAAAGACGAAATACACTAAAAGACGAAATACACTAAAAGACGAAATACACTAAAAGACGAAATATACTGATGTAAGACGAAAATAACACTAAAAGTGTTAAAATACATCTAAAGGAGTAATACACTAAAGACGAAATATTTTCTAATGATGTTTTGAAGTGTCGAGACTTGTCCAAATCTTTTTAACTTTCAAAGTCTGTTTTTAAAAAGGGTATACGCCGGGTCGTGTCTACTAGTGCTCGAAATGATCAAGTTCTTGCGGCGTTTTAAGTCGTTATTTCGTTGTACATCATTCTTTAAACGGACTATATGATAGGTTGTCGCTAGACACCGTCTGAGATTCCTAATTTTTACTATTGATTGATTCCTTTTGATCAACTACCAAGTATAAGGTGAGTTCATAGCTCCACTCTTTTACTCGTTTTGAATAAATGTTTTATAATCTTGGGGTGGAGAAACATTGCCTTGACTTTTAAAAAACTAGTCACAAGTACTTACGTGAGATCTTTTCCCTGTTTATGTGTTGCCATAAGTAGCTGTTTTAGACCTCTACAAAATGCCCCGAACTATCATGAATGTCAATCTTCGACTGGCAAGGAGTCTACCGGTCGAGGGAGAGCGAATTAAGTAAATATAGAGATCTATTGAGACTAATTATCCTATATCTAATTTTTTACGAGAACTGTGAGTAACGCTCAATAACCAACAGGGGCGCTCCGATAAACGGAACTATATGCCATGTCGTATGGTTAGCGTTGTCTTTAGTCGGACACCGGGAAGGGCCCACACAAAATTATACTTACTATAGCAATGTACATGTAATTGAGCTAATTAGCTTCAGTGTCATGAGCTTAGCCCTGATACCGTCTAATATTTTTTTTGTGAAGTTCTATTGTTATAACTGTGCAATACGTGTTGGATATTTGTGGTCCACTATAATAACGTTTGAACTATACCTATGAATTTCAAATCACTACTTTTTGTTGACGTTTTTAAGCATGTTTTTCTCAGGTGTCTCTAGCCATGGATGACTGTTTGCTTTGACTTATGCTAATGTATATTATGCCTTTTTGTACGGTTTTACAGGATTTATCTATGTCTTTAAATACACAGTTGTTGGAACTTATCTTATGCCATTTCGCATTTTAACTTTGAATCTTTTAAATTTAATCAATGTAAAACTTAGTATTATTATTTTGAAACTTTGCAACGGTGTTTATTTTCAAAACGTACCCTTAGAGGTCGTTCTTTATGCTTTGTACTTGAGATGCTCAATAAAGTCACGCCTCTGGACACGTGTTCCGTCCAGGCCCCCGTCTGGGGGTGTGAGAAAAAGTCAAAGAGTAAAATAGTTATTTAAAATTCCGAAAATTGTCAGTTGTTACATTATTAATGCATGTTTATAGCAAGGAATGCCTCTGATGTTAAGCTACATACGTTTTCATTGTTGTTTGGCTTGTTAATTAAAATATCTATTTTGGCAAGGAAGTATAACTAATAGTTTTTAACCAAAAGGTTAAAAGGTGTTTCAAAGTTTTAGCAAACTTTTTTAACAAAGGATAGTAATTATAAAAGCACATATTGTTACACCAATTATATACATCTGTGATCAAAGGATAGCATTTATTCAGGTTTCTGTTATAAAAAAATGTTTTTATGTTTCTGGTATAAAACATGTCATGCCCTATAACTTAGAATGACAACTAACCATATTTACATGTGTTCACACACGTTTTTTTATGTATCTATGTGTTTCTACAGGTGTGAAGATAAACATGTATTCAGTTACATCATCCTATAACGCTATCTCTTTCTACGGGTGTTGAATATATACAGTAAAATGTTGGATTTCCCCGCCACAAGAATATCACTTTATGGATCGACGTCATTAAGTGAATCTTGTACGTGATTTTATTTACATAATTCCTTAGACTTGAGACGCAAGTAGGTTTAGCATATGTGGATATTCCTTCTTGATATAGTTTAAGTTGTCCTGAATAAGGTAACTAATAAGGGCTATGTCAGAATGGTTTATGCCACATGATGACTGGACACTTGTAGTCAATATAGAATTTGTTCCTTCAAATTGTTGAAGAAGATACCACTAGGCCCCTCATAGAAATAATCAGATGTGTGTATGGCCGTACCCGAAAACTCAAGAAGATATGTCTCATTGATTTTCAGTAATCTTGATTACTTCATATATGAGAAACAAAATCGTTAAATATGGAATGACGAGTTAATCCAATCCCAATTTAACAATGGTATCGGAAACAAAGGGATTGTAAATTCATAAATCATTTGTTCATGCCCTGTGAAACCATACTCGAATGTTTCTGGGAGCATTGGCGTGTTGCTAGACGCTTACCAATGTTATTATACTTTTATACATGTCCAAGTGGGAGCTGTTGGAATATGTCCATTATATAAAAGTATATGTCCGGAAATTATACGAGCCTAAGGGGACGCACACGTTAATACGTAAACAATGTTTGATTAGTGTATTTAGCAAACGACCGTTATATGATAACAAGTATTAAATATTAGTCATTAAAGAGTTAAGGGACTAAATATACAAAACCGAAGATTAAAAGGGTGCGGTTTAACCTCCTTTAATCCTAGTCGGCTACTAATCACATTCCATGTGGGATTAGGAGACAAAGGCTATAAATATAGGTTTTGGTTTTCATTATTCATAAGTCTTGAAAAACCTAAAAACCTAAAAGTATCGTCCTTGTGCTTCTAGTAATCGACCGGCCCCTCTAAACCCTCTAGGGTTTCGGTTTTGCCTCTCCCTCTTAAAACCGATCGCACACACACCCTATTAGGGTTGTTTGTGTCGATCGTTTACCATCACCACCACCGTGGTGTTCGTGTGTTGATTGATTCAAGTACGAAGAGGTTATCGTTTGCTAAACCACTACTAGTACTAGCATACTTCATTGTTTGCTAAGAACGTATTGTGTGTGGAAGCTTAGAGGAATCATACTTTGATTCTTGGTGGTTTCGCGTGGTATTATACACACGCATATATAAAAGACGGTGTTTACGGTTACATTTAAACGGTGTATCGTTTCGTGCTAAAAGGTAACTTCTTCTATTCTTGTTAATTAATGTATTCTACATGTTATCTTTATTCCGCTGCGTACTCGTGTTAATTAATATGGTTAATTAGATTGTAAAACCTAACATGTTTTAGGTTTGTAAAAGTAAGAAATCAGTTACCCCTTTTCAGTTTTTAATCAAAACCCTAATTATAGTTATCTCAGTTTTTATTTGATTTGATACAATAGGTATAATCCAATTGAAGGTTGGAAAACACTTATTGAGGATTCGGGTGTCAGTTGGCTTACGTAATTAGGCAGCCTATCTGTATTCTAGGTAATCGATTTTGATTTTTTTAGTTGTGTTTCTTTTGAGCCAGTATTTTATTTGTCTTATGTTTGTTTTTGACAATGTTTCATGTGTTTATAATGCCTGCTTATAATTTTGGAATACTTATTCTTGCTTGAATTTTTGTAGATTTCAAAATCTAGCGGCTTCATAACCAAACACTCGACAAGACGATTATAGGCAAATTTGTGAAGGGCTTAACAGGAAGCATTGGCCCAGGTGAAATCCTTGCTTTGATCGACCCTTTTTTGTCATGAATGATTTAGATTATGTAAAGTGGAAACATTAACTCTCATCGTACCATATAACGGCCTACAAAGTGAAGATCATTGTCGTTGACAACAAAAGCATTGATTATCTAAATTGACATAATACCTTCTAATGGCCCCAATGCAATGCCATGGCGCTAAAAAAAAATGTCAGCAAAGGTGGATTGCCTACGCAAGCAATAAAGAACCTATGCCGTCAAATGCCCAATTATGCTTTTCGTCATCAAAAAAAACAGATGAGGAAAAAGAATAAGCAGTTTCAAACCATTCATTCCAAAAACAACCTAGCCGTTGCTCTCACACATCCCATATGTATATTGATATGCCATCAAATCTATTTGTCTCTTACTTTAGTTTTACAAAACGGAGATCATTGTTGTTTTCAAAATTAGTTGGATTGCAAATTTGTCGCCTACCCACCTAAAGGCAAAGCAAAGACCATGACGTAAAAAAGATCGCTCACGCAAAGGAGGGATCAGACCGCAAAGCCAATGAACCACTATGCCCAGCCGAACCCGAAATACATTATGCTTCGCCTACAAAGAAAAACAAGAAGATATGAAGATGTGATAGCAAGAAAACAGAAGCGGCTTTCAACATATGTTCAAGTTTGTCCGTTTCGCTCAAGTCTGCCCGGCTACAACTTGCGGGGCGGTGTATTAGATAGCCTTAGTATGATTAGACTTGACCACGTTGACCGTTGACTGTTGACCGTTTGACGGTTGATTAATTCGGCCCAAAACTATTTGTGGGTTTGGGTCCATTTTGTTTTTAGGCAGTTTGCATATGCCTTACTTATTAAGGTATGTATTTAGTATAAATACATAGCCAATCTTCATTATGTAATCACAAAAACACAATCAATAATATATATCTTTGTTATTTTACACACACGTGTTTGCGAAGCAACTAAAAACAACATTAGTGCTGCAAAAAAGTGGAGATGGTGATACTGAAAAAAAGAAATTAATGGGGTTAGAAATGACTTTATTTGTTATAAACGTAAGTATAAAACATGGGTATATGTATCTTACCAAGAGAGTTTCCAGAAGTTGGAGTTCTCATACGCTTAAAAGATGAAGGATTTGATGTATCTTTTTTTGCTTCCTTGGCGTAACTGAAAATGAACATGCATACAATGTTAGTTAAACAGTTCTAAAAAATCTGGTATGCATGAAAACTTTTACAATAAGAACCTGGTGTAACAATATTTATAAGTAAATAATCTATACGATAAAATGAATGCTAGTGATTAATCAATTTCGTGTTGGTGACAATTACGTTTGAAATATCATTCAAAGGAGTTTGTCGTTTGCGTGTTGCAGAAACCGTAGTTTTTGTGGCAACATTGGTGGTTTGCCTTGGATCATTCTGAAGTTTATGATTTATTCCTAATATATGTAATAAAAAAAGAAGTGTAGTAAATCAACATCAAGAATAAAATTATATACTTAAAAAATATAGATGCTAAACAATAAAGATAGATGTCTCACCTAATTCTGATTGTAATGTTCGAGCTGCATTTGGCCTAAAAATTGTACTCGCAGTTGCAGTCAATGGTGATAAATGATTTGCAAACGTAGCCTGACTACTTGTGGGTAATATTGTGTTTGTTGTTTGAGAAATTGATCCTAATTACACACAAAAAATATAGAAAAATATACTAATTAAAAAATCTATATTATATGAGTAAGCAAACATTTATAAATATTCGAAATGATATCTAAAGGTATTACCTTTAACAAAGCCTGAACATTCACTTATTGTTGAGTTACCAATATTTGATATTGGATTAAACCTTTGGGGAAAATCTGTGTAACATTTTAATAGACAATATTCATAAGTCTGAATAACTAAACGACGTGAAAGAGTAACCAAATAAGTAGTTTTCTATTAGGCATGAATAATTGGTAACTCACAGTTAGTAACGTCTGTAAGCGCTTGTATATTATGCGTTCTTGGTTGCAGCTGTTTAGGTTTGATTGATGAACCTATTAAACAACATATTGCAAGCACAATTAGCAAAAACACCCGGGCAAAACAGTATCTATCTTTAATTGTTAGTTTGTTTACATGGCAAGTAAATGTAGTTCTTTAATAGGTAATAGCATGATATTGACAAGAAAATTTTTAAATGTATGAGAAGCTCTTGTTAAACCTGGAAGATTAGTGGATCTTCTAATGAATAAAAACATAAATGTTAGACAACGTATACAATAAAATTATAGTAGGTTATTCTTTATATATAGACAAACTTACTTACATTTGAGTATCTCAGCCAAAGAAACTCGTTTGCTTGAAGATGGTCTGACTATCTATGACAAAGACGTTCTTCAGTTTGAAGCTTGAGGTGTTAGTATATGTGAAAAGGATGAACTTCTGTTTGAAGATTAGACAATTAGTGCTTGATAGATAATTGTCAATTTGTCCGGTTAACAAGATCTCTGACAAACGGGCAGTTTGGTTTGAAGCTTGAGTGTTGTTATTCGAAAACATTTTTTTCTTGAATCGACATGATTATTTTCATCCATGATTATTTTCATCCTTTTTATATGTGATCTTTAATTAACCATTAACCAATCATAATCCAACAATTTGAATGTGTTTTTTTGTTATCAATTCTCATTAAAGCGTTTAAATGTGTTTTTAAAATTAGGCGTGTATATATCACAGCATAATTGTTACGGTTTAAATGTGTTTTGAAAAGAATATATATGGCTGTATGTAAGAGGTTTATTATGGTAGTTGAAGAGGAACAACTGTGCTATATTCATGTATCCGATAAACAAATAATAATATGTATGTATATATATCATGATATATTCTAAACAGTGAAACGCTAAGTTTTTTTATCAATTTCATGTACTATACTATTTCCATCTGAAATTTTTTACCATCTAAATAATAATATTTTTTACCATCTAAATAATAATCCATCTGAAACTTTCTCATCTAAATAATAATCCATCTGAAATTTTTTACCATCTAAATAATAATCCATCTGAAATTTTTTACCATCTAAATAATAATATTTCCATCACAAAAATGAATGTAAAGGTTTTATGTACATATAGAATATATTATGATATATATACGTAGGTCTTGGTAATAAGGCGAAAAGGCGACGGGTTAACGAGTTATGTCATAAACACAAAATAAACTTTGTTTCTCTTTAGGAAACGAAGGCGGAGAATATTGATTTATGTTCTATTCAGGAGCTATGGGGTAATTTGTTCTTTGATCATGTTGTTGGTTCTTCGGTTGGCTGTTCAGGTGGTATAGTTTGTGTGTGGGATCCTACTATGTTCGTTAAAGATCACATCTCCAAATCTGATTACTTTATTGCTTTAATGGGTACTTGGACTCCAACCTCTTCTAAGCTTCTTATTATTTCTGTCTATGCTCCTCAAGAGTTGTCTGAGAAGCGAGAGTTATGGGAATACCTTCATTGTATCATTAATAGATGGGATGGGGAGACTGTGATTATGGGTGACTTTAATGAAGTCCGTTCGGAACGAGAAAGATTTGGTTCAATTGTTAATCAGCAAGGATACACGGCGTTTAATAATTTTATCTCCTCGACTGGTTTAATTGATCTTCCCTTGGATGGATACGCTTTTACATGGTCGCACAAGTCGGCCTCAAAGATGAGTAAATTAGACAGGTTCCTTCTGTCCGAAGGTTTAATGGAACTTTTCCCGCAATTATCTGCCATTTGTTTGGACAAAAACCTTTCTGATCATCGGCCTATTCTATTGCGGGAATTAACTGTTGATTATGGTCCTTCCCCCTTTCGGTTCTTTCATTCTTGGTTTACTATGGAGGGATTTGATTCTTTTGTGGAGAATACTTGGAAAACCTTTAATATTGATGATGTTAACGGCTTGATTCGATTGAAGAAAAAGTTACAGCTTCTTAAAATTGCTATCAAGGCTTGGATGAAAGTTGCAAAAATGAAGTCCAATGATAAGAAGTTCAATATTCAACAAAACTTACTGGAGCTTGATAAGCTTATTGATCAAGGCAAGAGTAACGATGAAATTCTGTGTAAAAGATCTATTCTTATTAATGACCTCCATGAGATTAACTCCAAGTACGCTAGCGAGCTTTATCAAAAAGCAAAAATCCGTTGGTCCATAGAAGGTGACAAAAACTCTAAATACTTTCATGGAATCATCAATAAAATGAGATCTCAACTAGCTATTCGTGGGGTTCTTGTTAATGGTGATTGGATTTCAGATCCGACCACTGTTAAGAATGAATTTTTATGTCACTTTCAGAAGCAATTTTCTCCTCCTCAACCGTCTCGCATCTGTTTTGATTATATCTTCCCAACCCGGCTATCTTCTGACCTAGTGGAAGATTTAGAGCGTGATGTTTCTTATGATGAAGTCAAAGCGGCTGTGTGGGATTGCGGTACAAATAAGTCTCCTGGACCAGACGGGTTCTCTTTTGAATTTTATCGAAAATATTGGTCATTTATTGATCAAGATATTCTTATGGCTGTGAAAGACTTCTTCTCCCTTGGTTACTTTCCTAGAGGGTGCAATTCTTCATTCATAGCTCTTATCCCGAAGATTCATGATGCCAAATTTGTTAAAGATTTTCGGCCTATAAGTTTGATTGGAAGTGTTTACAAAATCATAGCCAAAATTTTGGCCAATCGGTTGCGCCTTGTGTTACCCTATCTCATAAGCGATGTTCAATCGGCTTTTGTTGCAAATCGGCAAATTCTAGATGGGCCTTTTATTCTCAATGAGATTATCTCTTGGTGTAAGCATAAAAAGTTTAATGGGATGATTTTTAAGGTGGATTTTGAAAAGGCTTTCGACTCGGTTAAATGGGATTACTTAGATGAGACTCTTAAAGCTTTTGGATTCGGTCAAAAATGGTGTACGTGGATCAGTGGGTGTCTCAAGAATGCCATGGGCTCGGTGCTAGTTAATGGCAGCCCTTCTTCGGAGTTCCAATTCTTCAAAGGATTGAAACAAGGAGATCCATTATCTCCTTTTCTCTTCATTTTGATTATGGAAACGCTTCATCTTTCTTTTATGAGAATTCGTAACGCTGGGCTCTATAAAGGTATTTCTCTTAATAATTCCTTTACGATCTCTCATTTGTTTTATGCGGATGACGTTGTTTTTGTTGGAGAATGGAATGATAAGAATATCCATACCTTGTTAAATGTCTTGAAGTGCTTTTTCTTGGCTTCGGAGCTCAAGATCAACTCAATAAAAGTAAGTTGATGGGAATTGGTATTAACAAGAGTGTTGTTGAATCTGCTGCAAACTTAATTGGTTGTTCTATTCTTTATTCCCCCTTTAACTACTTAGGCGTTAAAGTTGGAGCTAATATGTTTAGAATTAGCTCTTGGGATGATGTAGTCGCTAAGGTGTCCTCGCGTCTATTGAAATGGAAGATCAAAACTCTTTCCATATGTGGTCGCCTTACCCTTTTAAAATCGGTCCTCACATCGATTCCACTTTACCACATGTCGATCTACAAGGTTCCTATGGGTGTTTTAAAAAAGCTGAAATATATTAGAAGGAATTTCTTCAATTGTACAGATGGCTCGGTTAGGAAATCTTCTTGGACCAGCTGGAGCAAAGTTCTCGCATCTAAAAAGAATGGCGGGCTTGGTGTGTCTAGTTTTTTTGCTCATAACCGCGCTCTCCTTTTCAAATGGGTGTGGCGTTTTTTCACAGATGAGTCTTCTTTGTGGTCGTCCTTTATAAAAGCGCTGTTTGGAATTCATGGGGCTCTCGGATGTGTTTTGCGAACGCATCAAAGATCTACGTGGACTGATATCATCCATGCTATTCAGTCTCTCAACGACAAAGGTATTAATCTTTTTCAGTTTATTCAGAAGAAAATTGGAAATGGGGAGAAAACTTTATTCTGGGACGATATTTGGTCCAGTGACATTGCTTTTAAGGATCAATTTAAGAGGTTGTATGCTTTAGAGGTGTCAAAGTCTATTAGTGTTGCTGAAAAATTAGGCCATCCTTCTATATGACATTCCTTTCATCGGCTTCCTAGAGGGGGCATTGAGCAGGAGCTTTACAATTTGTTGTGTTCGAAAGTTGATACTTTTGTGCTTCCAAATATGGCTGATCGATGGAGTTGGAGTTTAGAAGGCTCATGATTGTTCTCGGTTAAGTCTTCTCGAAACCTAATTGATGACAAATATCTTCCTAAAGGTGATGTCACAACGCGATGGGTTAATGTTCTTCCAATCAAGGTAAATGTGTTTGCATGGAAGGTTTTTTTGGATTCATTGCCTACTAGACTAAACATTTCGCTGCGAGGAATCGGCATCCCATTCATCTTCTGTCCCGTCTGCAACTTGGCTGTGGAATCTACTACACACATTTTTTTCTCGTGTTCTGTGACTCGAAAAGTTCTAATTTGGTGGGATCTAGATGATGCTATTTTTCATTCATACAATGACTGGATTCTATGGCTTGTTAACATTCGGTTGCCTAAACAATTGAAGGAGTTTCTTGAAGGGATTTGCTATGTGATGTGGTGGCTCATTTGGAGGTTCAGAAATCAACTGCTCTTTAGTAATTCTCCTCCAAAACTGGAATCCCTCTTTGACGATGTTGTCCAAATGTCTTACTTATGGATGCATAGTCGGTATAAATCTAAGATAAATTGGATTGATTGATTAAAAAATCCCTCTTGTATTAGTATGTAATTTTTTAGCTCCTTGCTAGTGTTCTTAATAAAATTTCCGCCGTTCAAATTTTTTTTATCTTTTATCGTTAAAAAAACATGTCACTTTTTTAATAATATGAAATAAGTCGGGTCGTGTTTAATAAAAGTGTTTTACAACGCAATTAACACTAAATATGACTTTAGGTGTAAGATTTTTGTTGAAAATATATAAATAAACTAAATTTATAAATGAAAAGAAAGATATACAACACCAATATGTTTTGTAAGAACCACTGGGCAAAAAAAAAAGTATATACATATACTATAAGAGGGTTAAAACGCTACCGTTTTGGCAGCTTCGCTACAGTACCCAGTTCATTGGGCTCTCAATTTGGGTCGACCCATTTGGCAAATTTTTTTGTAGGCAATGTAAAAAAAACCGCTCGGCATAAAATAGAAAAAAAAACTACAAAAATATTGACTTATTCAGATAAAAAAATACTCGCGACATGAGGCCCAACACATAAGCCCATATAAAAAAAAACTATTAAACATGAGACCGAAAAAATAAACCCGCACAAATAAAAAATAGAAAAGAATAAAAATAAAATTTTAACGCAAAAATTAACCCGCACTATTAAACATGAGACCGAAAAAATAAACCCGCACAAAATACAATAAAAAAACGCCCTGCAGTAACGCGCGATTCTCATTTAAAGCCCATGTTCCCATAAAATTATATTAAAAAAAAACCCCGTATAGCCAAAAAAAGAAACCTTTAAACATAAGCCCCACACATAAGCCCATATAAGAAAAAAAAACAAACTATTAAACATGAGGCCGAAAAAATAAAACCGCACAAAATAAAAAAAATAAAAATAATAATGCCTCGCGTAGAATAAAACGACGTAGTTTTGTTCCACACGCTACAGTGCTCGGCCCTTTGGGCTCCCAATTTGGGCCAACCCATTTGACTTTTTTTTAAGGCAATGTAAAAAAAACCGCTCGGCACAAAAATAGAAAAAAAAAATTACAAAAATATTGACTTATTAAGATAAAAAAATACCCGCGACATGAGGCCCAACACATAAGCCCATATATAAAAAAACAAACTATTAAACATGAGACCGAAAAAATAAACCCGCACAAAATACAATTAAAAAACGCCCTGCAGTAACGCGCGATTCTCATTTAAAGCCCATGTTCCCATAAAATTATATTAAAAAAAAACCCGTATAGCCAAAAAAAGAAACATTTAAACATGAGCCCCACACATAAGCCCATATAAGAAAAAAACAAACTATTAAACACGATGACGAAAAAATAAAACCACACAAAATTAAAAAAATAAAAAATAATAATGCCTCGCACCTACGCGAAAAAAATTAACGACCCGCAGAAACGCGCGGGTAATCATGCTTGTATATACTATAAAGCGGTTAAAAAGCTGGCGTTTTTGGCAGCTCTGCTACAGTAACCGGCCCAATGGGCTCCCAATTTGGGCCGGCCCATTTTGTAAGCAATGTAAAAAAAACCGCTCGGCATAAAATAGAAAAAAAAAACTACAAAAATATTGACTAATTCAGATAAAAAAATACTCGCGACATGAGGCCCAACACATAAGCTCATATAAAAAAAACTATTAAACATGAGACCGAAAAAATAAACCCGCACAAATAAAAAATAGAAAAGAATAAAAATAAAATTTTAACGCAAAAATTAACCCGCACTATTAAACATGAGACCGAAAAAATAAACCCGCACAAAATACAATTAAAAAACGCCATGCAGTAACGCGCGATTCTCATTTAAAGCCCATGTTCCCATAAAATTATATTAAAAAAACCCGTATAGCCAAAAAAAGAAACCTTTAAACATAAGCCCATATAAGAAAAAAAAAACAAACTATTAAACATGAGGCCGAAAAAATAAAACCGCACAAAATAAAAAAAATAATGCCTCGCGTAGAATAAAACGACGTAGTTTTGTTCCACACGCTACAGTGCTCGGCCCTTTGGGCTCCCAATTTGGGCCAACCCATTTGGTTTTTTTTTTTTGTAGGCAATGTAAAAAAAAACGCTCGGCACAAAATAGAAAAAAAATTACAAAAATATTGACTTATTAAGATAAAAAAATACCCGCGACATGAGACCCAACACATAAGCCCATATATAAAAAAACAAACTATTAAACATGAGACCGAAAAAATAAACCCGCACAAAGAAAAAATAGAAAAGAATAAAAATAAAATTTTAACGCAAAAATTAACCCGCACTATTAAACATGAGACCGAAAAAATAAAACCACACAAAATAAAAAAAATAAAAAATAATAATGCCTCGCAACTACGCGAAAAAAATTAACGGCCCGCAGCAACGCGCGGGTAATCACGCTTGTTTTTTCTAAACATGCACGGAAAAAAAAACAAACTATTAAATATGAGGACGAAAAAATAAAACCACACAAAATAAAAAAAATTAAAAATAGTAATGCCTCGCAACTACGCGAAAAAAATTAACGACCCGCAGCAACGCGCGGGTAATCATGCTTGTTATAATTATAAATATACACAATCAACGACAAAAACGAAGTCGTTTTGACTTCGGGCCACTTGCTACAGTAACGGGCTCTCATTTTGGGTCAGGGTGATTTTAGTTTTTTTTTTTAATTATTTTTTTTAAATTTGTATGCACAAAGTAGGAGGGAAAAAAATATTACAAAAGTTTTGATTTATTCAGATTAAAAAAATACCCGCGGAAACATCTTCGATACCTAATAACTTTAAAATAATCGATACGGTCACAAACGTACAACCCATTATATTAAAAAAAAACCATATAGCAAAAAAAAAAACACTTTAAACATGAGACCCAACACATAAGCCATATAAAAAAAATTATTACTAATATACACATTTGTGGCCCAAAGTAAAAAAAAATACAAAACGGTCCCTCANATTGCAAAGCCTTTGACTAAATTAACCCAGAAAAACAAGAGTTATATCTGGGGCGAAGAACAAGAATCAGCTTTTCAACTCCTTAAACAAAAACTCTGTGAAGCACCAATCTTAGCATTACCAGAAGGAAACGATGATTTTATCGTTTATTGTGATGCATCTCTTCAAGGGTTAGGAGCTGTATTAATGCAAAGAGAAAAAGTTATTGCTTATGCATCTCGACAACTTAAACCTCATGAAGAAAACTATACCACTCATGATCTTGAATTAGGAGCAGTAATATTCGCTCTTAAAATCTGGAGACACTATATATACGGTACAAAGTGTACAGTTTTCACTGATCACAAGAACCTTCAACATATTCTTCGTCAAAAAGAATTGAATATGAGGCAACGCCGATGGTTAGAACTACTCGCGGATTATGATTGTGAAATTTGCTATCAACCCGGAAAGGCAAATGTTGTGGCAGATGCCTTAAGTCGAAAGAAACGAATCAAACCCCTCCTAGTTCGAGCATTTAACTGTTCATCCAAAATTAACAATCTTAAATCCTCGAAGCCCAAAATGAAGCCCTCAAAGAAGAAAATGTCAAAAACGAGAACCTACGAGGAATGGATAAATCATTTGAAATTCGTCCTGATGGAACTCGCTGTATCAAAAACCGAAGCTGGTTACCACTTTTTGGCGGTTTAAGAGACTTAATCATGCACGAGTCTCATAAATCCAAATATTCTATTCACCCGGGTTCTGATAAGATGTACCATGATTTAAAGAAACTCTATTGGTGGCCTAACATGAAGGCAATCATCGCAGAATATGTTAGCAAGTGTTTGACATGTTCTAGAGTTAAAGCAGAATGTCAAAAGCCATCCGGCTTATTGGTACAACCGGAAATTCCTATGTGGAAATGGGAGAGGATAACAATGGATTTCGTTACAAAGCTACCCAAAACCTCAACCGGACATGATGCCATCTGGGTCATTGTCGATCGTCTTACCAAATCAGCACATTTCATTCCCATTCGAGCGACTGATAGTATGGAAACTCTTACGAGGTTATACATCAAAGAAATAGTCTCTCGACATGGCGTGCCAATCTCTATCATCTCGGATCGTGACAGTCACTTCACATCCAGATTCTGGCAATCATTGCAAAATGCTTTGGGTACTCAACTAGACATGAGTACAGCATACCATCCTGAAACCGATGGACAAAGTGAAAGAACCATCCAAACACTCGAAGACATGCTACGAGCTTGTGTTATAGATTTCGGGAAAGGATGGGATAAACATTTACCATTGGTAGAATTTTCCTACAATAACAGTTATCATGCCAGTATCAAGGCAGCACCGTTCGAAGCACTTTATGGACGAAAGTGTAGATCACCTATTTGCTGGGCCAAAGTTGGAGATTCTCAACTCACAGGACCATAAATAATTCAAGAAACCACTAAAAAGATCATACAAATTCGTCAACGCTTGCAAGCTGCAAGAGATCGACAAAGAAGTTACGCCAATATAAGGCGAAAGCCTTTAGAATTTCAAGTTGGCGATCGTGTTATGTTAAAAGTATCACCCCGTAAGGGTATCTTTCGATTCGGAAAACGAGGAAAGCTTAATCCACGATACATTGGACCATTCAAAATTCTTGAACGAATTGGCCCAGTGGCGTACAAACTAGAGCTTCCTGAAGAGCTTAGTAGTATCCACAATACTTTCCACGTTTCTAATCTCAAGAAGTGCTTATCCGATGAATCTCTTATTATTCCAATAAAAGAACTTCAACTCGACGACAAACTCAACTTTGTAGAAGAACCAGTGGAAGTAATGGATCGTGAAATCAAGCAATTAAAGCGAAGTCGTATTCCTATAGTCAAAGTGCGATGGAACTCTAAAAGAGGACCAGAATTTACATGGGAACGCGAAGACGAAATTCGTGCCAAATATCCTCATCTGTTTTCAATCATCACTTCAACATCAAATCAAATCTCGGGACGAGATTTCTGTAAGGATGGGGGACTATAACAACCCGCAATTTTCATAAATGTAAATATCCATCTATTAAGTTAGATGATGTACAATCTATCAATTATATATGAACTCACCTTTTTCAGGGAAATTTTTCGCTTTATTACATTACTTACTTTGCCAATATCTCGATGTACAACATTTCTTGCATAACTAAAGTTAACGGGCTCAGGCAACCTACATATGGCAATCCTATCTTCATATATGTCAAGCAATCATCATAATATGTCAAGTCAATATCATAATATCATTATTACAAAGTACATTATTCCTATAATGTACCATTCGCAACGTTATATCAAAACAGGCTTTAAACCGTTATCGAATATCTCTAAACCCAAATTCCATGAAGGATTAACATCTAAAGTGAATGCACAAGCTACTAAAGCATATGTACAAGTAATATAACATCTCATTTTGAAATATAAAATCTCTTCAAGTCAAAGTACAAGTCTCTAAAAGCTCAATGTGCAAGACATTAAGCATGATCTCTAAAATAGCCGTTTTACCTCTGTTTTCTTTAATTTCTTCACCACCACTCTTGTGCAAGTTACTATACTCAATGTACAATGTTTAAACCCTAATTATTCTATTCATAAGCTTTCATATCTATTTTTACCACTCAATACAATAATTCATAAAAACCCTAACCCCTTAAACCGAGTAGTTTCTAATACCATGACTCGTTTCTCTCATTTTATATCCATTGTAAACCTAAAACCAATACATAAATAAGTTATATAACATAAATTACACATTCCTCAATCACTTTCCATCATTATTCCCACAATTTAGCAATCAATGTACAGAATAAAAACTAGAAAAACCTAATTGTGCCCTAATTTTGATTTTGACCCGTTACTTATGTTCTACCCATTTTAACCAATCTCACCCTATTAAATTTTTGTATTATTAATCTAATACATAGTATTAGGATCAGTAACCTATCATTCTTAATCAAATGTACAACAATTACAAACTAGAAAACTCAACCCGAACCTATATGAACCATAAATGAACCCGAAATAAAAAACCCTTGCAAAATGACCCATTTTAACTATTCTTCTTGCAACCAAGCACCTCCACGACTCACTCCTTCATACCTAAGCAGCTTACACACCTTCTAAACAAATATCTTCATCATTTATAGTTTAAAAATGGCACATGGCCTTCCTTTTTCTCCTTGTTTAGCCGCGGCATCACATGGGCAAAACAACTCACCAAAGCTAGTTTCTAGCTTGACCAACACATCTAATAGACCCTCTCATTCATCTCTCGACTTTCTACAAGTACTAAGCAGTTCAAAGCTTACCTTGTGTCACAAGATTTTTTACCGATAAATAGCAAACCTATTCTTCATTTTTCTTATCCCACTTAATCTCTATAAACCAGTAATAGAAGCAATCGTCTTGATTATAATAGATCTAATGATCTTAATAAGGCTCAAGTTCAGTAAAGGATAGCATATGGAAACCATTAAACCATAGACCGGGAGTCGTTTCTTCTAGGAGTACGAAGCCGAAAGTCCTAATTCTGACCGTTTCCAGCCATAAGATCAAGTCAGGTTCTCTAAGCTTAATGATCTGATTTTATAAACGTTATAATGTTCATATGATCCTATATTTACTCTTGTTTAAAGTTTCATAACTCATTCTGCTCATTTTACATTTGATCCAAAACCGTACACCCGAAACCCTAATTTCGCGTTTTTCTTAAAACTAAATGTTATAATGGTTAAATATTGTTATAATCTATCCTAGCATGCTTAACTAATGTTAAAATAACTACTATATTGATTAAGGAAGGAATTTGAACTTAAAACCCGCGTGTTTTCATTATAAACCCTAATTTGACCCGTTTTACTTCCTAGCTTAACGAATCGTTAATTTAAACTTGCATTATGTTAAATCTTCATATTTTAGTTAATTATAACTTATAAATGTCTATTGAAATGTTAAAATAAGCTTGCATGGCAATTTGGACATGTTTTGTAATTATAATCCATGCAAGGGGTATTTACTCGTAAATTCAGACAACTTATAACTAAAAGACTAAAAATGTCATTTTATTAAGTTATAACTACTGGATCCTATTATGTCACTTTTACAAAGTCAAAGTTTAATTTGGTATATCTTTTATATTTGAAGACCAATAGTCGTAAAATGCAAACTCCAAGGGCCTATTTGCAATTTTTCAAACCCCATGGTCTAAAATGTAACATTTTGAAAAAGTATAAAATCATGTTTAAAACCTTAAAAGACATAACATTAATTAACGCTTCTCGTGCTTAACATTTCCATATAGGGATTAAAGCTTAAAACCGATTATATCTATCACAATATAGGGAGCTTCATATTAGGAGTTTCATCTTGTATTACGTTCTACTGAGTTGTTAGGTTTACGATTTAAAGTGCCTAGCTCATCAAACGTTTACTGAATGTCTTCTTAATTATGGATGCCCGAACAGTGATACAATAATTCAAACTCTTCAATCAAACTCATAACTCTTAAAGCTAGTTTAAAGTACAATCTTCCTTAGACTTGACATATTTACTCAGGTTGTGTGACGTGGCTATTTTTTCTATCATTTTACTATATCAACATTCCCTGGTTAAGATTGTGATAAGGTCGTCAGCTTTCATTTTAGATTATTTATTCATCTACCTACCAGGTGAAGTTCATAACCTCGCTTTACTTAGTTTACATGTTTTATTAACACGCGAGGGGATTCATGATTAGTTACAACTTCTTTTAAATACTCGTTTATCTTATAACAATGTGAATTACTTTTCAAAGCTTAAATGAATTCTAAAACCACATATTTCATCTTTTGAATACTTATAAACATGTGATACATGATAAAAACCATTGAATGCAAGTGTTTCTAAATGTATGATATCCAGATATATTATTGCCTAAGTAGCTTCCAGTGCCATTATTTCCATATCATGATCATTAATTACTTTGTATTGCGAAGTGAACACGAAATATTGTGAATATGATCTATTGGGGGTGATGGTTCCCATTTGGTTTATACCCTTGCTTTGGGGTAGCCAAACGCACTATATTTGTTCTTAATAGGTAATCCTTGGCAAGTTACCTTTTTCATGGGGATATTGTCCCTAACCAATTCACTACACGGTGATTTCCCTATTAATTTATGATGTCATGAGCTTAGATACAATAATAATGTTACCCTGATTTTCCATGAAAATTGTATTCGTTACAATTATTACCATTATAATGACTTGCATTCACCATATGATAATATTCAATTGTTTTCCCATGATAATATTGTTCTCCATGATAATTATCCCAGTAATGCCAATATTTCCATATAATAACCTGTATTCAATTATTACATTTCAAACATAGAATTTTACTTCAACTTTTTGTTGACCCTTTTAGCATGTTTAATCTTACGTAATTGATCAAGTTGCGGTAAGGAGTGGATGGACTCGAAGATGTGAAGTGTTATCATTAAACATGATGTTTAGATTTTGGGACCTGCATTTGTAAAAACTCTGATTATAATGAAATGATAAGCTAAATTTTTCAACAACTTCTTTTTAAAGTTGTTTTCTATGATTATGATTGTTGTATCCTGAAGTAATACCCAAGATTAGGTTTCGCTGCTTATTGGGAAAAATGGGGTGTTACATGTTCTATGTTATTGATTATTTTAAATATTTTGCCTTTTTGTTTCGATTTTAGTTGAAATTAAGTGTCCACATACTGTTTTGATCTTGATTAATGCTTTTGGCTTAGTTGCGTTATATTTAAGTTTTGTATGAATATCTTCACGGGTGAAGATTTTATAGAAAGAATATCTTTACGGGTGAAGATTTTATAGAAAGAATATCTTCACGAGTGAAGTTTTTTATCGAGGATTGATGCTTTTGTCTTAGTCGCGTTCTATTTAAGTTTTGTATGAATATCTTCACGGGTGAAGATTTTATAGAAAGAATATCTTCACGAGTGAAATTTTTTATCGATGATTGATGCTTTTGTCTTAGTCGGGTTCTATTTAAGTTTTGTACGAATATCTTCACAGGTGAAGATTTTATAGAATATAATTTTAGTTTTTTTAAGAATATCTTCACGAGTGAAATTTTTATCAAGGATTTATGCTTTTGTCTTAGTCGCGTTCTATTTAAGTTTTGTATGAATATCTTCACTGGTGATGATTTTAAAGAATATTATTTTAGTTTTTTTTAAGAATATCTTCACGAGTGAATTTTTTTAACTTAGTCAGGCTTATTTGGGAATTTAGCTAAGAATAATTGGTATTGGAGCTGGAAAAAGAGTTACGAGCATAAGGATATCTATGTGTTTGCTGTTATCGCCATTGGTGTGGATATTCATTTATATGCTCGTATTTCTAGCTTGGCGAGTAAGTTTTTTGCCCTGTATACGATTCAAAGTCTTTTAGATACGGCGAATTGATGTCAGAATCAGTCGACTTTCTCAAACTCTTTGTTTATGCTTCAAAACACGTCATTTTCTCCATCTTTTGCCCAATGCTCGATAATTACTGCAAATAACAAATATAAACAATTAAGTACCAATCCATGCAATAATTAATACCAAATGGGTAAGAAACATAGGATAAAGGATGCTATAATAATGACGTTATTTGATGTCATCAAATATCCCCCCACTTGAATCCTACTTGTCCTCAAGTAGCCTTTAGAAGTTTATAAAAATGTATCCCTAAAGGATTTTTCAGTTTAAGCATTTATTTTAACTATTACAGTACACAACCAAACACCTCATAGAAATAGGAAGATGAAAACACCAAATTCTCAACTAATCTAGTGTAAACATGTGACTAATTCGTATCGATATGCTCCGGCCGTGACGAGTATTCTATCATAGGCTTGGATAGGATACATATCTCCACCACCAGAGCTAAGGAGTAACAAGTTTATAAAGGCAAATTGATTTTTATTTTAAAGCTTAGGGTTGATCATTCTAACAATCTTTCACCAAAATTACCACACCAACAAGGCAGCTGAATCACACATACATGGCCGTAATGACGGAATAGACATGTGTGTTCGATCACATCCTCATTCGAGTTTAACCAAGGGTTAGGATGAAGAATGATATATGGTATGGATCTTCTAACTTTCACCAAAAGTAATAAACCAACAAGGCAGCTGAATCACACATACATGGCCATAATGACAGAATAGACATGCATGACTCAATCACATCCTCATTCGAGTAAAACCCAAGGTTAATGATTAGGAAAAGGAAATAAATTGTTGTTAAATAAAAATTACAAAACAGATAGACTAAGTCCAAACAGATAAGGTACAAGTTGCTAGACACTTTTTCCGACCGTTACCATGATAAAGACACAACTAAATATCAAAACGTCGTGATCAATAGGTCAAAAACAACAACCCTAAGTTGGGCGTCTGTAACCGTCAACTTCCTATTCCATCCCATTCTTACATACTTTTACAAAGAAATGGCGATATCTACCACTTATATACAAACGTATTTCATCCGTGAATTTACAAGACGAATCAATGAATAATTGACCCTTTATATAATTCCTTCGATTTAAGCTTTTGCGAAATGATTATCTTCAAACTTTCCTCTTCTTTTTTGTTTTGATTTTTCTAATTTTTTTGATTTTTTTTAGTTTTTTTTTGTACAATACACAACTACGAATCTCAGTGTCATTTCACCATCTTTACGATCATAATAACTCTTGATAATTCCTTCGACAATTCTTCATTCTTCAGACGTTCCAATAATTGTGATGATAGTAAAACTTTACACTAAAAGCAACTAGCAACTGTAAATTAAACTTAATCTAACAGGGTAGGCTAAGGTGTAAGGGTGTAACGGAACATTTTTGTGGTGACAAAATTCAACTATCATATATTTTTGGAATAGTCTATTCAGAAATTCCTAAAAATCCCCTTTCGGTCGTTTCATGAAACATGAAATAGTCTATTCAGGAATTCCTAGAAATCCCCTGTCGGTCGTTCCATGATACATAATAGAAGAAAACGAATGGATAGGATCTGGAGGTTTTTTCTAAATGGATCTTCACTCTAAAGGAGAGAGTGGAAAAGGGTTTATACGGGAGTTTAACTAACCGGTGTAGTTAGTTAATAAACAACATGGATATGCTTTTTGGGTGTAATCCTAGAATTTTACCAATTTAAACTTGTTACTCCAATTAAATCCATAATACTCATCACTGTGGTCTCGAGTGATATACCAAACCAAGTTCTAAAGTCTACAACATCACCGGCACACTCATATTTTATGGAATTTGGGAAAAAATTGGAAAACGGATAAGGCTAAATTCTTAAAATATCTAACAAGGGTTATTGTGTGCGGGTTATGTATCAAGTAATTTTCACAAAAGTATGCTTGAAATTTTTTTAAATTTGAGCATATTTTAAGCATTTTGTGTTTTTGTGTGAAAAATAGGACAAGTAAATATTCTAATTCCATCCCCCACTTGAATTATACAACGTCCTTGTTGTATAGATAAAACATTAAAAATAGGGGGATTAAAAAGAATTAGAATAAGAAACTCCTCTAATATTTGCTCGGTAGTGATTCTCCATGTAGCTTTATTGAGCAAGATTTCCAGATCGTAGATACTCACCAATATTGTCGATTTCTTTTCCTTTGAGGTCTTATGTAAATTCTCAGAAAACAAATGCAATTATATTTCCATGTATTCGTTTGGTTAGACTCGAAATATATACCTGAAACTGTACAGGAAGTCGATACGCCGTATTCATTCCCCAGGATACGTTGTATTGATACCTGTATACGCCGTATTAATTTAATGAATATGTCGTATAGACTGTGCTAAAAATAAAGACTGGATAACGTCCAGATAGTGAATACGCCGTATCCATGGGGTTTGGATACGCTGTATAGATAGTCTGGGAAGACAGACTCGATAAAAATTGAAAATACATTCTGGGTTGTCTCCCGGCAAGCACTTTTATTTTTGTAAAAGTCTTTAAGTTAGACTCCCTTCAGCTTTACGTTATACCATTCTCGAACTCTATAACTTCATGATCCTCTTTGTCAATTTTACCTTCGTAATATTTCTTTAGTCGTTGTCCATTGACTTGGAAGCTAAACCCGTTCTCGTCGATGATTTCTATAGCCCCACATGGATACACCGTTTTAACAAAGTTTGGACCGCTCCATTTCGACTTAAGTTTTCTAGGGTACATCTTTAGACGAGAATTATAAAGTAGCACTTGATCACCTACCTTAAAATCTTTATCACCACAAAGTCTAGAATCATGCCATTTCTTGGTCCGTTCTTTGTAAATTCTAGTATTCTCATAAGCGTTATCTCTCAATTCGGCTAACTCATTAAGCTGCATAAGACGACTTTTGCTACCAAGCGTTAAATCCATATTACATTATTTCAATGCCCAATGTGCCTTATGCTCGATCTCTACGGGTAAATGGCATGCTTTCCCATACACTAGTCTGAAAGGTGTACACCTTGTCGGTGTTTTGTAGGCCGTCCTAAATGCCCATAATACATCGTTGAGTTTCTCTGACCAATATCTGGGGTTATATTCGACCGATCTTTCCAAAATATGTTTAATAGCTCGGTTGGTGACTTCAGTTTGTCCATTAGTCTGAGGGTGATATGTTGTTGATATTTTATGAGTCACTCCATATTTTTGCAAATCTTTTTCCAGCTGAGAGTTACAAAAATTTGTTCCCCTATCACTGATTAAGGCTTTAGGAGCCCCAAATCTGGCAAATAAACTTCTTAAAAACTTAACCACTACACACGCATTATTCGTAGGTAATGATTGAGCTTCTACCTATTTGGACACATAATCGACAGCTACTAATATGTATTTATTGCCTCTAGAGCTAGGAAATGGTCCTATAAAATCTAATCCCCAAACATCAAAGACTTCACATACCTGAATGTTATTTTGAGGCATTTCGTTCCTTGAAGATATGTTTCCCGATCTTTGACATACATCACATCGTCTTACGTACTCAAGTAGCATCTGAAAGACACCAGTCCCAATAAAAAACCCTGATGGTAAACCTTCCTTGCCGTAACTTTAGCACCATGATGTCCACTAGTAGGTCCCGAATGGACAATGTCCTCTAGGAAGTTTGTGGATTTCACTTCAGCCACAATCGTCTTATTATATTATCCTCGACACAGTTTAAATGCATAAGGTTCTTACCCAGAAAGTAAGTCTTGAACTTGCGAGAAAATACCTCTTCTTTTTTTGAAGTTCCAATTGGGGAAACAACCTTTCCCGACAATATAATTAACATAATCGCATACCATGGCTCAGCGTCATTAAACTTGATTTAGCAACATTAAATTCCTTGTTCTTCTTTACTAGGGGTGCTTCATGACGTCATCCATCCTCCCATATTTCACTAAACAAATTCTCCTTTGACTTTGTTTTTTGGAACCAAAACATTACCTCAATTTTTAGCTCACTTAATAAGTTGCTTCTTTCTTTTAATAAAAGCTCGTTGGTGGTTCTAAATTCATTAATGAATATTTCTATCTCCTCATGTTCACGTTTACCTTCATCAATGAATTTAGCCAATATTTCTTCCAAACTTAAGCTCCTTGTAGGGTAATTGAACAGGTAAGGAGGCATCCTGAAAACGGTACCATATGTAGCAGTTTCCCAGTTAAACTCTTGACCACGCCTATGACCTTTATCTGCCATAAGTTGAATGCACTCTTCCATGGTGATGTAAGGGTCGTCCATTTCCTGTAATAAATTAGCTACGAAAGAAAAGGGTTAAATGGACTTATACCCGAGTAGTACACTTAAATACCGTATTCATGTTTAGAGTCGAATACGATGTATTGGTTTAGAAAAATTTTATACGTCGTATCCAAAAAGTCAAATACGCCGTATTTGGTATTCGACTCAGAAAAATTACAGCGGACTGTAATAATGTAGAAAACACACAAACAAACAATATGCAAAAATATACCATGCAGAAAAATCAAACAAACACACAAATATGTAAATTAATCTAGACTAAACTTAACTAAACTAAAACATTAATAAATAAGAATTAACGGCAACGGCGCCAAAAACTTGATGTGTTGTCGTGTAGGGTTATTTTTAGTATCAAGTTTTACTATTTATTTTATGCCGACTATACCTAAAAACAACACTCTAACGGTAGTGGTACCAATCAGATGTAGCTTTCGTGGTAATAGGCGGGCGATCACTAAGAGCCAGAGCGTTAATATCAAATTTATCAGTATTTTAGTTATCTATATTAGTACTAAATTAATCTAATTTGTACAAAACCTAAGTTAAACCTAAACTAATGATAAGGGGGTTTTCAACCTGAGAGACTGGCACGTGTTTAGTTATCTAACCTAAGGTTTTGATGACAATTAACTCACACAAGTTGGTAGACAAAAGATAAAGAAGCGGTCAAGCCTTATGTAAGGTAAACAATACTAGCCATGTTTAATCAAATAGAACGTTGGTTTGTTTATTTAGTGCAATGAATGACTTATCTTGAGGGTTATATCATTCTTAAGACTTAGGCGGTACTTCTTCCTAAGACCTAGACACGTTGAATCCTGTCACAATTAACGCATCCGCATAAAGTATTTTATTTGTTGATTATAATTTACCTTAGGTGATTAATAATTTATTAAACCCTAGCTCATGGAGACTTTACTAACTTACTTGCAGATATGGAGGGCTATCCCAGACTCTTAGCCTACGCCCAAACAACACCGAAGTTGCAGCGCATTAAATATGTAGGACTAGACCCAGTTGAATGATAGGTCGCGTATATAAGCACGTAAACGAGTATAAATTGATAAACATAATCAACAAGCAACGATAAATTAAGCATTCGAGATAAACAAACCAAACATTATATTATCATAGGTATTAGCCGATAGTCATTGTAATAATACACGAAATCATAGATGACAAAAGACGATTAAAGTACATATAAAAATGCAAAGAAACCACAAAACAAAAACCACCAAACGCCCTACCCCCCTGCTCCTAGCGCGCTCCTTCCCACGGTTTATGATTGGTATCTCCCGCGGAGCACGATTCCTACTCTCACACCCCCAACGGGGAAAGAGGAGGAGGAAAAAGAGAGAGATCGGACGGGTTTTGCAATAATGTTTTAGATCGTTTCCTTGCTATGATTTCGTGAAGTATTACAATGACTATCGGACTAATTACCTGTATTAGCCATGTTTATGATAATAAAATGAGTTTGGTTAATTATAATCGAATGCTTAAGTTATCGTTTCTTGGGAGTACTGTTTACATTTAACGCGTTTACGTGGCTTATATATGCGAGCCTATCAGTCAACTTGGTCTAGTCCTACATATTTAATACGCTGACACCTTCAGTGTTGTTATGGGGGTCGTAAGCTAAGAGTCCGATAAGCCTCCATATCTGCCTAGTAGAGTTAGTGTTTTTTAATTTGTGTCTCCGTTGAGCTAGTTTAAATATATTATTAATCACCTAAGGTAAATTATAATCAACAAATAAAACACTTTATGCGGATGCGTTAATTGTGACAAGATTCAACGTGTCTAGGTCTTAGGAAGAAGTACCGCCTAAGTCTTAAGAATGATATAACCCTCGAGATAAGTCATTCATTGCACTAAATAAACAAACCATCATTCTATTTGATTAAACATGGCTAGTATTGTTTACCTTACATAAGGCTTGACCGCTTCTTTATCCTTTATCTATCAACTTGTGTGTGTTAATGGTCATCAAAACCTTAGGTCAGATAACTAAACTCGTGCTAGTCTCTCAGGCTGAAACCCACTTTATCATTAGTTTAGGTTTAACTTAGGTTTTGCACAAATAGCATTAATTTAGCTATAATCATAGATAACTAAAAACTAAAATACTGATAAATTTGATATTAACGCTCTCGCTCTTAGTGATCGACACCCTACTTACCAACGAAGCTACATCTGATCAGGTACACTGCCCGTTAGAGTGTTGTTTTTAGGTATAGTCGGCATAAAATAAATAGTAAAACTTGATACTAAAAATAACCCTACACGACAACACATCAAGTTTTTGGCGCCGTTGCCGTTAATTCTTATTTATTAATGTTTTAGTTTAGTTAAGTTTAGTCTAGATTAATTTACATATTTGTGTGTTTGTTTTTGATTTTCTCATGTAAATATTGCATATTTTGTTTGTGTGTTTTCTACATTATTACAGTCCGCTGTAATTTTTCTGAGTCGAATACCAAATACGGCGTATTCATCTTTCTGGATACGACGTATAAAATTTTTCTAAACCAATACAGCGTATTCAACTCTAAACATCAATACGGCGTATTCAGTTTACTGAATACGGCGTATTAGTCCATTTAACCTTTTTCTTCGCAGCAAATTTATTACAGGTAAATGGACGAACCTTACATCATCATGGAAGAATGCATTCAACTTATGGCAGATAAAGGTCATATGCATGGTCAAGAGCTTAACTGGGAAACTGCTACATATGGTACCATTTTCAGGATACCTCCTTACCCGTTCAATTACCCTAAAAGGAGCTTAATTATGGAAGAAATATTGGCTAAATTCATTGATGAAGGTAAACATGAACACGAGGAGATGGAAATGTTCATTAAAGAATTTAGAACCATCAATGAACTTTTATTAAAAGAAAGAAGCAACTTATTAAGTGAGCTAAAAATCGAGGTAATGTTTTGGTTCCAAAAAACAAAGTCAAAGGAGTGACAACTAGGGAAGGAAGGATGACATCTAAAGCCACCCCTAGTAAAAAAGACAAGGATTTAATGTTGCTAGAATCCAAGTTTAATGACGATGAGCCGTGGTATGCAGATTTCATTAATTATATTGTTGGAAAGGTTGTTCCCCCAAATTGGACCTTCGAAAAAAGAAAGCGGTTTTTCTCGCAAGTCAAGACTTACTTCTGGGAAGAACCTTATGCATTTAAACTGTGCGTGGATAATATAATAAGAAGATGTGTGGCTGAAAGTGAAACTCTCGAAATTCTGGTGCACTGTCATTCAGGACCTACTAGTGGGCATCATAGTGCTAATGTTACCGCAAAGAAAGTTTACGAGTCTGGATTTTATTGGCCTAGTGTCTTTAAGGATGCTAATGAGTATGTAAGACGATGTGATGCATGTCAAAGATCGGGGAACATATCTTCAAGGAACGAAATGCCTCAAAATAACATTCAGGTATGCGAAGTCTTTGATGTTTGGGGATTAGATTTTATGGGACCATTTCCCCAATCTAGAGGTAATAAATACATATTAGTAGTTGTAGATTATGTGTCCAAATGGGTCGAAGCTCAAGCATTACCTACGAATGATGCGCGTGTTGTGGTTAAGTTTTTAAGACAGTTATTCGCTAGGTTCGGAGTTCCTAAAGCTTTGATTAGTGATAGAGGGACACATTTTTGTAATTCCCAGCTCGAAAAAGCTTTACAAAGATATGGTGTGACTCACAAATTATCCACGGCGTATCACCCTCAATCTAATGGACAAACTGAAGTTACTAACAGGGCTATTAAGCGTATTCTAGAGAGATCGGTGGGGTACAATCCTAAAGGTTGGTCGGAAAAACTTAACGATGCATTGTGGGCATTTAGGACGGCCTACAAAACACCGACAGGGTGTACACCTTTCAGACTAGTTTCTGGTAAAGCATGCCATTTACCCGTAGAGATCGAGCATAAAGCACATTGGACACTAAAACAATGTAATATGGATCTAACACTTGCTAGCAAAAGTCGTCTTATGTAGCTTAATGAGTTAGCCGAATTGAGAGATGGTGCTTATGAGAATACTAGAATTTAACAAGGAACGGACCAAGAAAAGGCATGATTCTAGACTTCGTGGTGATAAAGATTTTAAGGTAGGCGACAAGGTGATACTTTATAATTCTCGCCTGAAGATGTACCCTGGAAAACTTAAATCGAAATGGAGCGGTCCTAACATTGTTAAAACGGTGTATCCACATGGGGCTATAGAAATCACTGATAGAGGCGGGTTTAGTTTCAAGGTCAATGGATAACGATTAAAGAAATATTACGGAGGTAACATTGGCAAAGAGGATGATGAGGTTCTAGAGATCGAGGATGGTGTGACGTGAGGATGAAGAAAAGTCTAACTTAAAGACTTCATAGTAAATAAAAGTGCTTCCCGGGAGACAACCCAGAATGTTATTTAATTTTATCGAGTCTGTCTTCTCAGACATCAATACGGCGTATCCGCTCCATACCATACGGCTTATTGATTGTCTGGACGTTATCAGTCTTTATTTTTTTTATTGCACTTTAAAAACATTATTGTCAGTTGTGGAATACGGCGTATTTTCTAACCTGATACGCCATATCCACCAAAACTGACTCGTATTTAGTTTAGTTTAGTTTAAATTAACTGTAGATGCCAAGATAGGAATGCACGTTTTTCCTATTTTACACAAGACCTTGGAAGCAAAGAAATATCGATGAATATTGGTGGAGAATTTACAAATCTGGAGATCTTAAAGTGTTGGAGTCTTGAAACTTCAAGGCGACTGTTCAACACAATCTTGCTAATAAACTCAATATGGAGAATCTACCAAGCAAATATCAGGAGAGTTTCTCATTCTAATTCTTTTTAAATTACTGTATTTAATGTTTTATCTATACAACGAGGACGTTGTATAATTTAAGTGGGGGGATGGAATTAGAATGTTTACTTGTCCTAATTTTCACATTAAAATGCTTAAATTATGCTCAAATTTAAAAAAATTTCAAGCATACTTTTGTGAAATTACTTGATGCATAACCCGCACACAATAACCCTTGCCAAATATTGTGAGAATTTAGCCTATCCGTTTCCAAATGTTTACCCAAATTCCACAAAATATGAGTCTGCCGGTGATGTTGTAGACTTTAGAACTTGGCTTGGTATATCACTCGAGACCACAATAATGAGTATTATAGATTTAATTAGAGTAACTTGTTTAAATTGGTAAATCTTGTTTAAATTGGTAAATTTTTAGGATTACACCCAAAAAACATTTATATGTTGTTTTATTAACTAACTACACTGGTTAGTTAAACCCCCGTATAAACTTTTTGTTTACTCTCATTTTAAGAGTAAGACACCCCTAGAAAAACATGTAGAGCCAATCCTTTAGGATAACACCAAATATTTGTTTCGTTACACCTTTACACTTTAGACTATCCTGTTAGATTAAGTCTATTTATCAGTTGCTAGTTGCTTAAAGTGTAAAGTATGTATTTCATGTGTCTTGTGTCATTTTTTATCTCTGGTATGGTTGGGAAATTTGCACATTGCAATGGGAATGTAAAAAGTAGTCAAAACTCATGTATTTTTACTACCATCACAATTATTGGTACGTCCGAAGAACGAAGAATCATGGAGGAAATTACCCTGAGTTTTTATGATCGCAAAGATGGTGAAATTACACTAAGATTCGTAGTATAGTAAAAAAATTAAAAAATTAGAAAATTGCAGCAAAAAAGAGGAGGAAAGTTTGAAGATAGTCGGTTTGTTAAAAGCTTAAACCGATGGAATAATTTAAAGGATCGATTATTCGTTGATACGTGGTTAGAAATCAACGATGTAAAGTTTTGTATAAAGTGGTAGATATCGCCACTTGTCTTTGGAAAAGTATGTAAAGTATGGGATGATTGGGAAGTTGACTGTTACGGGAACGCCAACTTAGGTTGTTGTTTTTTTATCTATGATCAAGACGTTTGTGTAAATATTTATGAGTCTTTATCATGGTAACGGTCGGGTAAAAGTGTCTAGCAACTTGAATCTTATCTGTTTGGACTTAATCTATTATTTCATGAATTTTATTTAACAATAATTTATTTCTTTCATAATCATTAACCTTGTATTTTACTCGATGCGGATTGATCAAAGTAATGCATGTCTATTCGTCTTTAGGCTATGTATGCGTAACCCAACTGCCTTGTTGGTTTATTACTTTTGGTGAAAGTTAGAAGATCCATACCCTATATCATTATTCATCGGTTAAACTCAAATGAGGATGTGATCGAACACACATGTCTATTCTGTCGTTACGGCCATGTATGTGTGATTCAACTACCTTGTTGGTGTGGTACTTTTGGTGAAAGATTGTTAGAATTATCAGCCCTAAGCCTTATTATAAAAACCCATTTTACTTTTATAAACTTGTTACTCCTTAGCTCTAGTGGTGAAGATGTGTATCCTTGCCAAGCCTATGATAGAATACTCATCACGATCGAGCAATTGAGTGAATTAGTTACACGTTACCACATAGATTAGTTGAGTGATGTGAGTGTTTTCATCTTCTTATTTCGTGAGGTGTTTGGTTGTGTACTTGTAATAGATCAAATAAATGCTTAACAAAAAAATCCTTAGGGATACATTTTCATAAACCTCTAAAGGCTACTTGGGGACAAGTAGAATTCAAGTGGAGGGATATTTAATGACATCAAATAACGTCACTTTTATAGCATCATTTATCCCATGTAAATAACTCATTTTGTATAATTATTGCAAGAATTGTTACTTAATCGTTTATATTTGAGATTTGCAGTAATTATGGAGTACTGCTCGTTTTAGATTCTTTTATATAAGAATTAATACTTAATTGATTATATTTATTATTTGCAGTAAATATCGAGCTAATAGTGAAAAGACACAAAAAATGATAAGAGATGAAGTAAAATAATGAAGAGTGAAAGATTTTAACATGTCTCAATGATTTGGTCATAACTTCTTCGTCCGGACTCCGTTTTAGGTGATTCAAAAGGCCACGGAAAGAGAAAATTGATATCTTTATTTTTGCGTGATAAAATACCCAAAATTCTAGAGTTGGATCATGATTTAATCCACTAGAAGAGGCAGATCGTGATTGTAATTTTATTTGGGCCTTGTTTACATGCAAAAAGAAAAAATAGAAAAGAAAACCCAATGTATCTTGGGCTGATCCACGAACAAACAAAAGCAAGAAGAAACAAAGATGCTATCTTGGGCCTTGTGTTGACGTGGAGCAAAAGCAGAAAAGAAGAAGCCAATTATGGCATTTGTTTGGAGGACAAGAAAAAGAAGAAAAGGGTTTTATCCCTTTTGGTTATAAATACACCATTCATCATAGGCTTTAAATTCGTCCCATGTAAAATATACCATTCGAGACATAGAACACAGTATGCGACAAGAAGAATAGAAGTTTTTGTGAAGTGGGTCCAAGTCATGGGAAAACTCTTGTAATCTCTACACTCCACTATACGCGTTCGGTTAGCATTATGTTTAATCGTTCATCTATGATTTCGTGTGTTGTTACAATGACTATTGGCCATGTTTATGATAATATAATATTTTGATTTGTCTTTATATCATTTGTTCTTTATTCGTTGTATGTTGTTTATTTTTATCTCTTCGTACCGTTTATGTACTTAATTATATTTTTTTCTATCATTCAACTAGATCTAGTCCTACATATTTAATGCGCTGCAACTTCGGTGTTGTTTGGGCGTAGGCTAAGAGTCCGGGATAGAAACATATAAATATAGTTTCCCAGATAAATTATAATCAACAGTGTGAGCTTTATGCGGGTTTAGGTTAATTATGACAGGATTAACTAGCGACAAGCCTCGAGTATAGGGAGAAGATCCACCTAACTTTGGAATGATAGACCATCAACGAATTAATACAATCATTGCACGAATAGAAAATCAAAGCGTATTATTAGATTAAACTGGCTAATACGTTTTCCTCACGTTTGACTGCTTCTCAATCTTTTATTAATCACTTGTGTGCATTTTTTGTCATCACCTTAGGATAATTAGAATTAAACTCGTGCCAGTCTCTCAGGCTGAAAACCCCCCTCTTTGCATTAGTTTAGGTTTAATTAGAATAATTAGGTTAGATTAGTACCTAACTTAGATAAATAAAATATCATTAGAATTAAGAGTTAACTTCCACTCTCAGTGATCGACACCCTACTTACCAACGAAACTACAACTGACCGGGTACACTTCCCGTTAAAGTGTCGTTTTTAGGTATAGTCAGCATAAAATAAATAGTAAAACTTGATACATAAATAACACCTACACAACGACACATCAGTAGTCCACCACCCAAATGAATTACCAATTAATAAAGAACAATACTGGTTGAACAATTATCGGGTCACCTGTCGGTCCAACTAAGCTCATAATGAAAGGGTAAGGATAGGGTCTCATTTGTGATCCTATTGATCCGGGCATACAAACACAACATGGAGAGCTATTCCGGCATCTAGATCATTGGTTAAGTCTCACTAGACCCAGTTGAATGATATGTCGCATGTACAAGCACATAAAAAAGTTATTAATAAGCCTAATACCCGAGGGTATTAGCCCATAATCATTGTAACTTTACAAGCATGATCAAACAATTAGAAATTAAATGATTATGAAAGTAAGAATTACACGATGTCTTCTGTGGAATTATGGTTGGTGCTTGACCTTGGCTACTTCTAATATCTTAGAAAATTCGACTTCAGAGTGTATGGTATAGAGAATATAATTTTTGCACACTGAAATTCGTTTTTAAGTCTCTTATTTATAGTGTCTAAAAATAGCCTGGATACGCCGTATGTAATAAGGTGCATACGACGTATGAGGTTAATTTCCTTAGAGTTTGCGATAAGATCAAATCAATCAAGATTAATTGCCATCAATCACATTAACTTCGTATCTTTGACTGATGACTAGCTGGGCATACGGCGTATAGGTGAGCAGTAATACGCCAGATCGAGAATTGATCATTACGCGTATTCTTGTGATGAGCTGGCGCTGATACGCTGTATCTTCTTTGTTGGATATAGCGTATGGTAGCAGATAACATTTTTCTTCAAATGTCTTCGTTTTAGTTCCAAAATTGCGCCTTTTAGCTTTGTCTTCACAAGTTACTCTATAATTACTGCAATAATAAACTTTAAGCAATTAAGTACCAATATCTTGCAATAATTATATAAAAGTGGGTAAAGTGTATGGGATAAATGATGGTAAAATGTGACGTTATTTGATGATATCAATCATCTGGGGTGAGTCGAGAATGATAAAGATCCATATCTTTTTTAGCCATAATTGAAAAAGTAGGAAGGAAAGAAAAAGATACCTAGGAAAGGGAAGAATCCGGAGCAAAGTAAGCAGCGTCAGAAAACAAAAATGATAGCTTCAGAAACAATGTGTTTTATAATATATCAGGGTTAAAACGAAAAGTTAAAAAGAGGGCTGCTATGTATAGGGAAAGAAGGAAAGGACGCGACGATTGGGAAGTTATCACATGACACGTTGCAAAGAAAACATATGGACAAAAAGCAAGCCGCGTTCGCAAAAGCATGACATTAATGACGCAAAGCACATTTTATTCTAGCACTAACAAGCTAGCTTGGCAGATACTAGACTGGGGGGACATGATGAGGTATAGTCTCCCCCAGAACATCCGAAGGATAAATCTGGCTTAGATGCTTCAGCCAAACTAACACGAGCTGAACTAAACAAACGCTCTGGAGATGCTGACTTGTCAAAGGACAAGTCAGGTCCGGAGTCACCACCAGAATCCGGAGAAGTTGGTATGTCGAAGGACATATCAGGTCCGGAGTATTAGTTCCTTCCTAGCGCAGCGGCACCTAAGGAACAATCCGACAAAAGGTACAATCCTTATGAAGGACCACTGTCCTTAGAATGACACAAACCAACAGATCGTACCAAGAGAGAGACCCACGGTTATATCTTGTAATGAATTCAAAATAGTATAAAGGGAGGGCTCATTTCCCCAAGACGGGACACACAACACCTACTCCGGACCATATTTTATATTCTCCGCATTTATCTCATACCACCATACTTACTCTTACGCCAGATTTGTTCTCGGCTTCACACCCCAGGGTGAGCTAACGGTGTTCTTTCTTATTTCAGCTAGGAAACGAAGGATTGAGCTCCGGAGGAACCAAGCTGATCTCGATATTTATCACCGCTGAGGTCACTTTTACCAAGCCCAAGCAGCCCACGTAAATTTACCTCAACAATTAGAAGCTTAACTCTGTCCCCTATCTCGTTGGCAACTTTATGATGATTGATAATGGCATGCACATCCGGTGGAAGTCCTTGAAGAACAATGTTGGTCGCTTTAAGATCACAGTCAGCTTGAAGCTTCTCTATAACATAAAGTTCTTCATATTTCTTTATCCGAGTGGTACCATCCTCTTGAGCAACAGTAGGCCATACAAATGGACCATTTTGAACTGAGTTAAGAATCATACTCCCATTCTTCCTATTCTCTATGTATAGTTCCATACGACTCTTCCAAGAGTCATACATAGATTTTTCCAACATGGGAGGATGATTGTCCGCACCGACAATGATCATGAATTCGGCTAAAGTTCTCATTTTGAATTGATTGATTAAATGAGAAAAGATACATTTTAATCGTTCAGTGATTAGAGGAATTTATGATAAAGTGATTTGTTTAAGTGAAGAAGTAATGAAATTACGCGGGATTTTACAATTCTTGATAAAACTGGGAAAATAAATTAATATTTCACGGAATTTTACAAATCAAAGAAAAAACCGTATAAATCACCTAATGAAGAAGTATAAATCGCCCAAGAAAAATGGTATAAATCTCCCAAGAGAAGTGTATAAATCACTCAAGAGAAGTGTATAAATCACCCAAGAGAAGTGTATAGATCACCCAAGAGAAATGTATAATTCTCCCAAGCAAAGTGGTATAATTCTCTTAGGTAAATAGTATAATTCTCCCATGCAAATAGTATAATTCGCCTAGTGGAAAAATGGTATAATTCGCCTTGTATAATTCGCCTAGAGAAAACATATAATTCGCCTGGTATAATTCTCCTAGAGGAACACGTGTAATTCGCCTAGACCAGTTCAAAACCCACTTTTTTCAAAACACTTAAAGACACACTTTTTGACGTTTTACTTGAATTTTCTTATATAACTTGCTATCCTAAGCCTATTAGAACCTTAAAAACATAAACTTGATGGTTTTTAACACAAAAAAATTGAAATCAAGATTTTGAGTACAAAAGAACTTTCGAACCAAAAACCTTCAAAAATATGGAATTTTTTTGATGTTTTTCAAAGTTTTTCTTGTACACCTAGCTTGTATAAAGATAGAAGCAGTATAAAAATGGAAGCTTTATGGTTTTAAACCCACAAAAAGTAAAAAACTTTTGATGAGTTTGAACCAAACAGACCAAAAAACAAACAAGGAAAGCGCACACAAAACCTAACTAAATCACCCTATGGCTCTTGATACCAATTGTAGGATATGTGTTTTATCTAACCACTTAACCAATCAATGAAGAAACTAGAGAGAGAAAGAGATAGAAGGAAGGTTTCTAGTAAGAGAAAGGAAGATAGAATATTAGATTAATGAGTGTGTGAGAAATAAAACCAACCAACACCCTCTCCAAGCTATGAAGTGGGTATTTATACTCCTAGTAGCCGTGGCTCATGGTGAGCTTGTGGGCTTTCTATGGGCTTTGGCCCTTTTACCTATTTAAGGTTCCAAAAACTATCTAAGATCTACGAGCTACATATTTTAGGAGTGATCGAGTCTTTTCTCGATTCCTAACAAAAAGTGATTGCTCCAGGAATATTTAAAATAAATGTGTCATAAAGTGTTTCACCAATTTCAGTGTCAAAAATGTATTGTGCTTCAAATAATGTTGAAAATAAAACAAAAAGAAAAAGACATAAGAGAACATCATCAAAACAAAATGACAAACAAGTGAATCATGATGTATTGAGTGCTAATAGAGATTTTGTTCATTTTTCAGATTTAGACACTTTAAGTAGTGTTAGAAGACCTAAGCATAACAGTGTTATTTGGAAGAAGAAAGGATGGTCTAATACTTCTAGTGCTGATTTGTCTTCTGTTAGTAATTCAAAATTAAACAATAATGTTAAGCGATATTCTCGCAAACACTTGTTGTCATGTAATAATTCTCATCATGTAGACACTAAATGTGCTTACGTTTGTAATGATGCTATGAATGTTTCTTGTAAATCTAGATTGCATGCTTCTTATTATGTTAATGATTTGTTTGTCTTTGATGACGTAAGTATTAGAAATTCTCGAGTTAGCAAGATGCTTTTTAGGAAAAAGCCTCATGATTCTTTGAATGTGAGTTCTAAGAGTAATTCGAATACCCATTTACCTAGAACTTTGTTTAGGTGGCTTCCTAAAATTCAACCATTAGCTGAACATGTAGCTAAATGGGTTCCGAAAGTTAAGTGTCAAATAGATAAAATTTCTTTGACACCTAACTCACAGGGACCTATTTTCAAATGGGTGCCCAAAGTTTTTTGAATGTATTTGGTGTTTTATTTATTGCAGATTGTCCAGATTTATCGTTGGATCATCGATTAGGGATGTTCAAAGCATATGACGGGTAATCATGCTCATTTAACAAACTTTGTGGAAAAGTTTCTTGGAACGGTTCACTTTGGCAATAATGATTTTGTGGTGATTGCTGGCTATGGAGATGTAGTTATTGGATCAATGATGATCAAGAAAGTTTACTATGTCGAAGGTTTAGGACATAATTATATAGCGTTCGAAAATTTTGTAATAAAGGTCTTGAGGTCGCCTTTTGAAAGTCTACATTTTTTGTTCTAAACGAAGATGGTGTAGATTTGCTTACCGGTGATCGTTCATCAAATTTGTATACTATCGCTCTTAACGAAATCGCTTTAAATTTTTCAGCTTGTCTCCTAGCAAAGGCTTCTTCTTTGCAATCTTGTTTGTGGCATCAACATCTTTCTCATTTGAATTTCGCCACAATCAATAACCTTGTGAAAAGCAATCTTGTTCGAGGTCTTCCTAAGATGAAATTCGAAAAAGATCATTTATGTTCCGCTTGTGAACAAGGGAAGATTCATCGGAAACATCACAAGTCCAAAATGGATTTTGCTTCGAATAAGCCATTTTATCTTCTTCATATGGATTTGTGTGGTTCGATGCGTGTCGAAAGTATTAACGGAAAGCGATATGTGTTAGTTCTTATCGATGATTATTCACGGTACACATGGGTATTCTTTCTTCATTCAAAATGTCGGTTACCCTTAATCACTTTCACTTCATTATGAAACAAGAAAATAAGATAAGAGAAAATATGGAAGAAATTTAGAGAGAAGTTAGAGAGAGAAAGGTAGAGAGAAAAATAAGA
>BQNB010017483.1:0-55288 GCA_026074375.1 Tanacetum coccineum
GTGTTATTCCTAAAGGATTAGCTCTATTGGTGTTTTTAGGGGTATCTTACTCTTAAGATGAGAGTAAACAAAAGGGTTTATACGGGGATTTAACTAACCAGTGTAGTTAGTTAATAAAACAACATATAAAGGCTTTTTGGGTGCAATCATAAAATTTACCAATTTAAACAAGTTACTCCATCTAAATCCATAGTACTCATTATTGTGGTCTCGAATAGATATACCAAGTCAAGTTCTAAAGTCTACTACATCATCGGCACACTCATAATTTGTGGAATTTGGGTAAACAATTGGAAACGGATAAGGTTAAATCCTTACAATACCTAATAAGGGTTGTTGTGTGCGGGTTATGTATCAAGTAATTTCACAAAAGTATGCTTGATTTTTTTTTAAATTTGAGCATATTTTAAGCATTTTAGTATGAAAAATAAGACAAGTATCATTCTAATTCCCATCCCCCACTTGAATTATACAACGTCCTCGTTGTATAGATAAAACATTAAAAACAGGAATTAAAAAGAATTAGAATGAGAAGCTTCCCTGATATTTGCTCGGTAGATTCTCCATGTTGAGTTTATTGAGCAAGAATTTATGTGTTGAACAGCCGCCTTAAACTTTCAAGACTCCAACACCTCCAGACTTGTAGATATTTCAACCAACTCGTCGATTTCTTTTCTTTCATTGAGGTCCTGTGCAAATAATAAGAAAAACGTGCATTCCTATTTTTGGTACCTACGGTTAATTTAAACTAAACTAAACAAACTAAATACGAGTCAGTCTAGTGAATACGCCATATCATGTGTATGAATACGCCGTATTGCCAGAACTGACAATAATGTTTTTAAAGTGCATAAAAAGTAAAGACTGGTAACGTCCATACAATCAATACGCCATATGGTATAGAGCGGATACGCCGTATTGATGTCTGGGAAGACAGACTCAATAAAAATAAATAACATTCCAGGTTGTCTCTCGGGAAGCACTTTTATTTACAGCGAAGTCTTTAAGTTAGACTTTTCTTCAGCTTCTCTTCACCGTTCCATCTCATGCATGCTAATGTGCCCGCGTGTGAGCCATTCTTTCATTTTCGCATCTCAAATGTAATCGGGTCCTAAGTTCAAGACTCCTTTGTAGAACCCCTAAGCTTTTGGTATGGATGCGAGATTCCATTCTTTTTATCTTCATCACTTACCTTTAGTAATGGTGGGATCTTGTTGCATTGTTCATTAGTGTGGTGTTTAAACCTCAGATGTGATCGCGCCATTTGGTAAGTTACACTTTTGTCACCATTGTAAATGGTAATCATCCCTTCGAACCGTCTTGCTTTAATTCCAACTTCACTTAAAAATGATTCGCCAAAAATAACATCGCCCATTCCTTCATCACGATAAGCATACATATCTTCTAAAACTGTGAAATCCGTCACAACAGAAAAGATTTCAACAAAGATAGGCACATTCATTAAAGCTCCTATAACATTATTCCCTTTGTACACCATCGTATCTTTCATTATAGAATTATGAAACTTTTTGGACATCGCATTGACATACAATAATGGGAAGAAGTTGACGTGAGTAAATTCAAATTCTATCATGCATGAAAACTTTAAGTTGTGAGCACAATCTATATGGATCTTCTTATCATAGTCGCAATAACTAGGGTAATCATCAATTCCAGTATCAAGTTCATCATCTCTAGTTCTAAATTCCTCAATTACCTCACCTTCCTCAATGGTGGGCATCAAATCATCACCTTGATTTCTCCTAAGCTCAAATGGTTCATTTAAATCATTTAATTCGATGTAATCTCAATTCAAAGGGTCTAATGATCTATTAATCACTAAAGTCTCTCCCATAAGCAATGTTTTAAAAATCGCGCCTAAGGCGCGCCTACTCCCTAAATCCCTCGAGGCTCCAGCCTTTGGGATTTTTTTAGATCGAGGCTCACAACATGCATAAATCCCATAAAAATCGCAGCGCCTTGGGATTTTGCTCCTTGGGACTAGTCGCGCCTAGCACATGTAACGGATTTTGGGCCTTTTTATCTTAATATTGAGACACAAATACAAAATCACATGGGCCTTTATATTAAATCTATTAAATAATAACCCTAATAAAGAAAATTAAATACATACAATATAGTGAAACAAGCGCCTCCAATTTTCTTCATATTCCTCCATTTATTCAACTTCTCTTTTTAATTTGACACATATGTAATCACTTCACGTCATATGTATATTGTCTACTTTTTGAAGAGGCTTCTTGCAAGTCACCAACCAAAAACTTAGATCCAATGATGCGAGTCGAACTATAATATTATGAGGATGTACCAACAAGGAAGGGTCAAAGCCACGTAGATGAGTCAAACTATAATCTTTGATCCAGTGATGGTTATGCTAGTTCAAGCTCAAAGGGAAGGGAAAGGGGAGGGTCTAGTTCTAGACAAAACCTTTGGATGAAGATGATGACATTGTGGTTTTAGAGAATAGTGAAACTAAAGAAGAATATGTCAAGGAGGATGAATCTGATCACAAGAAGGAGCGATACACATTTAAAGATGATGATGACGATGGGAAATTTGACGACTTAGATTGAAGTCTCTTAATTTGTTTCATAAAGTAGTTTCTTTATGAAATATTATCATGATAATGTGGCATTATGCTTGAATATTGATACGTTACTTCACTTTCTTGCTTGCTATTTTTGGTTTAAATGTGAGCTTTGTTAGATGTATTAACTATTAAGTATCTTAAATTTCATTTTGTTTTATTCAATCCTCATAAAAGTGTGACATATGTCATAAAAAAATTAGTTTATTTATTGCGACTTATATTTATGAATCTCGCGCTTTGGTATGTGCCTCGCCTCAAGGCTCATTGACCCCCTTTGCGCCTTAGTGCGCCTTGAGACTTTCAGAACATTGCCCATAAGCCTAGCTTCTAAATCAAGCTCCATTTTTTCTCTTAAACTTAACATGTAGACCATCTTAATTAAACTACTAACAGGTTTAACACTTTTGAAAATAATTATTTCTTCCCCAATCCTCAAAGTAATCTTTCGTTTGAAAACATCAATCTTAGCACGGGCGATAGACAAAAATGGTCTTCCGAGGATCAAGGGCACTTTGATATCCTCGAGCATATCTAGAATTATAAAGTCTATTGGGAAAACAAATTTACCAATACCTACTAGCACGTTTTCAGCTATTCCTTTTGGATATTTCACTATTATGTCTGCTAATTCAACTGTCAACTTAGTGTGAGCTAATTTGCTTAATCCTAAGTTAAGGTAGGTCGAGAGAGGCATAACACTAACGCTAGCTCCTAAGTCAACAAGAGCATTATCAAAGCAAACATTATTAATAAAGTAAGGTAAAGTGAAACTCCCTGGGTCTTTCTTCTTTCGGGGTATGAAATTATCGATATGTGAAGCTTCAGAGTACGCTTCTGAGAATTGTGGTCCATATGATCCCTTCTTTTCATTATAGTATTAACCATTTAAACGATCTAGAAACGGAATCGTCATTTGTCTTGTCTCATACATCAGTGTACGGTTATGTCCAGTAGATACAACGTATTGGGAGGATCCAATACGGCGTATCGGGTATGAATCAGCTTCAATAGTAGTCGAGATCGACTTGACTTGATCTCTTAGGTTTGCTTTAGTAGAGTTAGGTAGACTTCCAAATCCTCTTTCCTGTAGTACATTGCTCATTTACCCGATTTGAATCTCCAAAGTTTTAATCGATGTTCCTTGGTTTCTAATGGCAGCATCCGTCGAAGCTCGGATTTCTTTAATCAAATTGGAGTTTTCTTCGTGTCTCTTTGTTGATTCACTCATAAACTTGCTCAGGGTATCTTTCATAGATTGCCTTCGTTCTTGGTACGAAGGATTCGTGTTGTTCCTTTGATAGAATCCTGGAGCTGCTGTTCTATATCCCCTTCCTTGAAAAGGTCCACCAAATTGCGTGTAGTAAGCTTATTCTAGGGTTGTCCCTTCTTCTTTGAGTGGGCAATCTTTGGTGTAATATGGTCCTTTACATTGTTCACATCCTACTTGAGCAGCATAAACTTTTTCATTCACTTTCTTGATTTCTCTTTCAAGGTTATTGAGTTGTACTTGTATAATTGCTAATCCGTCAGAAGTTTCAGTACTTCTTGTCTTAGATGTTCCATTGTGCCATTTTTGAGAGTATTCAACCATCTCTTGGATGACCACTTTTGCATCAGCAGCAGTCTTAGTTGGTATTGCACCTCTTGAATCAAGAATCTATCGTGTTGGAACTTCAAACCCATTATAGAACAAAATCACTTCCTGCATCTCAGTTAAGTAGTGTTGATGACACTTCATCAAGAGTTCTTTAAAGCGCTCCCATGCTTGAAAAAGGGTTTCGTCAGGTTCTTGTTGAAAGTTGTTGATTTCCTCCATTTTCTTTGCAGTTCGAGCAGGTGGGCAATATTTGTTTAAAAACTTAGTTTTAAGTTCTTCCCAAGTCTTAATCGAACCAGTTGATTCATTTCTTAGCCAACGACTTGCGGCTCCGATTAAGGATATAAGGAAGACTCGGAGCATTAATTGATCTTGAGTAATGTTAGGAACATGGAATAAGTCAACAATCTCGAGAACTTTCTCAATGTGTTCGTTTGCATCTTCATGATTTGAACCGCTAAATGTGTTTTCTTGAAGCTCCTTAAGAAATTGGCCTTTTAGTTCAAAGTGATATTTGTCTTTAATTTTAGGCCTAGCAACCCCCGATCCATAGTCAGCTCGGGTCTTGCTCATGTATTGCTCCATAGTTTCCGCCATTGTTTTCGCAACTTCTTCCTCTGAATAGTCTTCTTGGTTTGAAAATAGATCGAAACCAGGCGATCTCAATTCGTCAAGACTTGGTATCTTGAATTTCTTTCTTGATGATCAAAATTCTCGTTCAGGTTCTTCGTAAGGAGTGAATAGTTCGCTCGTAGAACTCCTTGTCATGCACTACCTGAAACAAGGGATAAACAATCAGTAGGATTTGCTCTGAAGAAAGATAGAAAAAAATTTAGCACGAAAATCAAATATGAAAACTTAGATTTTAATTCTGTTTTAGATGATTGATATGCCGTATTCAATTGAAGTGAATACGCCGTATTAATCTTTTGAGAGAATGCGTTGTATTGGACAGAAAGTTGGATACGCCGTATCCAATGGAGGTGGATACGCCGTATCGAGTTATCGACCAGAACAGTGTATTAGGAAAACAATTAAATTAAACACACAAATACACAAGCAAACAATTAAAGACAAATATATAAAATATACAAAATATACAAGAATATACACTAATCTAATTTACACTAATCCTAAAGGTTAGATCTAAATGCTAAAAACCAAAATCTAAAATAAAAATCAAGATTAATTTTCACTCCCCGGTAATGGCGCCAAAAACTTGATGTGTCGTTGTGTGGTGTATATTTTTATGATTCAAGTTTTAAATTTATATTTTGCCGACTTAACCAAAAACAACACTTTAACGGGCAGTGTACCCGGTCGGTGATAGATTCGTGGTAAGTAGGGTGTCAAACACTTGAAGCGAGGTTAAATCTTTCAATGTATTAATACTTTGGTTTACTAATCTAAGTCAAACCTATGCTAATCATATGTTAGTTCTAATCCTAATTATAACAGGTTAAAAGGGGTTTTTTCAGTCTGGGAGACTGGCACGGGTTTGGTGGTGACTAAAACCAATTCAAGACACTTTAACCCACGCAAGCAAATTAACAAAAGATAAAAGAGCGGTCAAGCCTTATAATAGAAAACTGTATTAGCCATCATTAATCCGATTAGAAGTTGGTTTGTTATTTAGTGAAATGATCACTTATCTCGAGGTGGCATATCATTCTTAAGACTTAGGCGAGACTTCTTCCTAAGACCTAGACACATTAATTCTGTCACAATTAAAGCATCCGCATAAAGGATCCTTATTTGCTGATTATAATCTATCTTAGGGATTAAAGCAATGGTGATCTTGTTAAACCTTAGCTCATAGAGACTTTACCCACGTACTGCTTAACGACGATTCATACACTAGTAGTCTACTAACCAAATCTTTACCAATTAATTAGAGCGTACTCGTTGATCCCAAGGGCCACCTACCGGTCCAACTAAGCTCACAATCTAAAGGCAAAGATAGGTCGTTAATCGTGATCCTATTGGTCTAGATGTATTAATCACTATATGAAGAGCTATCCTGACATCTAGATTACTTGGTCTGTATCATTAGATCCAGTTGAATGATAGGTCGCATATTAAAGCACATAGACAAGTATTAATTGATAAACATAAACAAGCATACAACGATAAATTAAGCAATCGAGATATAAACAAAACCAAACATTCAGATCTTCATAATAATGGCTAATACCCGAAGGTATTAGCCTTCAAACATCATAATTAATACAAGAGTAATGGCTTAGCCAAGGTAAACTAACGAGTTAACGAATGATACAAAAACTGAACGATTACAAAAGTATAAGAAATTACACGTTGTCTCATGTGGATTGGAATGCGTTGCAAGACCTCTTCTGCTTTTTTCCTCCTCTGAAAATCGACTTTTGTGGTTTAGGTATCGAGAATATGATTTAGCACACTTAAAACTCGTTTTTGAGTTTTCTATTTATAGGGTCTGGAGTCGGTTCGATACGGCGTATCCAATGTCTTGGATACGGCGTATTGGGGGTTTCTTGGAGTAGGGACCACGTTTGACATCTTCCAGAATATTCACATACTATATTTCCGATACAGCGTATTGGTCTTCTCTAGATACGGCGTATTGATCATGTTTCCTTCATGGTCTTTGGTGAGTGCAGGCACAGATACACCGTATCTTCCTTGATGGATACGGCGTATTGGTCTTCAGAACAGTAATATTCAAAATATCTTCGTTTAAGCTCCAGAATGCGTGCCTTTTAGTCAAGTACTCAATAGTTACTACAATTCTTAAATATAAACGATTAAGTAACAATTCTTTGCAATAATCATACAAAATGGGTCAGTTACTTGGGATAAATGATGCTTTAAAATAGACGTTATTTGATGTCATCACCGTTCAAAAAAAATAATCTTTGATTCAAGTTAAAAATCAGTTGGGTCGGTACTATCACTGTATGTACTTGCTTCTTGCTAGTTTTTATAGATTGGTGTAATACATGTTCGCCTTTGAAAAAAGAGTAACGATGCATCCACATTAGGGCTGACCATAATAGATCGCGGTCAGGACCGGATCGTACCAAGAAACCGGATCGAACTGGACCGGGCTGGATCAAACATATTTCGCTCCGATCCTCGATCCATCATTTTCCTCATATTTAGTCTTCGGTCCGGTCCGGTTGGGTCCTACACAAAACCGGCAATTATGCTTTGTTAGACCGGACCGAAGACCGAATCCGACCGAACCGAACCGGAGATGGACCGACCATTTCACTCTGGTCTTTTGGACAAAATCCCTTTTCTTCAACATCCTAAACCTTCAATGACCCATTAGTAATAACCCATTTTCTTCAACATCCTCAAACACCACCAGCCACCATTTCATCCATAACTCAAAACCACCACTTCAAACAAAATGACAGCAAATATATCAAATGGGTCAATTCATTTCACATCAATCCCAACAACCCATATCAAATTCACCCACATTTCACCCATTAATTACAACAACTTTTATTCTTATAAGAAGCCAACAAGATACACACTTATCTGCAGTTCAACAATTAGACCCAAAAGAAACTCAAAGTCTGATACAGATAAGTCAGAGGCTCAAGAATTAGTCCGGACACTTTTGAAGAGTTTCAGTTATGACAAGACTTTGATATCAACGTTGAATAAGTATGTTAAGCTAGTTAGAACTGAACATTGTTTTCTTCTTTTTGAAGAGCTTGGTAAATCTGAAAAGTGGCTTCAATGTTTTGTCTTGAGGTTTTCAACTTCTTAAAAAAATTGAAAAAAAGGTACAGTTTTGATTAGTTTTTATGTGAAAATATTGAAACTTTATCTGGTGGGCAGTGTAGGTTTTTAGCTTTATGTGGAAAAAAATAATTTTGATCAATCTTTATGTTGAAAGGTTGAAACTTTATCTTATGGGGTAGTGTAGATTTCTAAGATAGATTGGTGGTTTAGTATGTTTAGCTATATTTGAAACTTCACTGTGACATTAGTTATGAAGAAAGTTGGATGAATTGTTGATTGCTGTTGCTACGTCATGGGTGTATTTTAATGAATCTGTACCCTTATTCTTCTCAACACCAAATGCCCGATGAAATCTCCCAAATAAACTTAGAACCTATTCATACGTGCTGTTAGTATTTCTTCAATTTCTTGGGTGCACAGTTATAACATATCAGATGACCAGGAAAGGCCAATTTAAGGCTACGGTTGTGTCCTCCTCAAGACTTGAAAAAGTGCACGAAAATCTCTTAAACAGATCCAATTGGACGAAAGATCTTTGTAGCAAATGTTGGGTCCCACTTGAATCCCAAGTCCCAATGCACTCAGGCCGTTGGGTATCAACAATGCAAGTGTAAGATTCTAAGGGTTTGCAATGTTTCTATACAAAAAAATGAAAGGATGTAAGAAAGTTTGGAAGAACCTACTAAGGTTTTTGATTGTTGTCAATTACAGTGCATAAAATCTGTTGATGGTCAACGTGGAAACAAAAATACCAAAAGTTTGCCATCGTTTAGTTCCAATAGTGACATTGTTAATATGGGTTTTGGTTATGGTGATGTGTATGCTCCTCAGACAGTCTGATTTTGATCCCAGCAGCAGTAGCTGGAATTATGGCTGGTCAAAACCCAATGTTGGTCTCTGCTTTGAATCAGCACAATATATCTTCAACGCCTCAATCATTTGGGCTTATTGGTGGACTGGTGGTTATGGAATAAACACGGTATCTCCTCAGGTGGGACGTTCTTCAGCAGCTGGCACAACATCAGCGGCTAGGCAACAAATCTGGAATTGGGTCTATGGAAATCAGTTTTCCACCATGCCTTGGCCCTTGCTGTATTATCATTTTTTTTGTAGAATGGTTCTGTATAATGTCAGGTTGCAATTGACGTTTTGTTTTCAGTCGTCTTTTTGTTGGAAAGATACAATGTTTATGTAGTTTAAAGGAGTTCCTATATTCATGGAAGTTGTTGAACATGTCAGGAGAAATGTCATTCTGATGCTTTCTTGCAATTTATTGGCTATTTAGATAAACATCTTTTAAAGGAAAAACCTCAAAGTATTTTTTGGAGCTGCTGTTCTATCTCAAAGCTAATATATATGCCGAGTAAGACTAGCATTTTGCAGTTTAATTTGTACTTATTGTTCTGAGCTCTAACAGCAGGTCATGGTGTATCAGCATATTGAATTCTGCCTCAAGTTTAAACGAAACACCAACATAATTAACTAAAGGTGGACCTTTCAATTGAAGGACTTGACTTGACTTAAATGTGGTCAATTTGTAGGACTTGACTTAAATGTTTTGGGTGGTCTCTTGGATCTGCAGATTTATTTCTCTTTTTCTGTATTCTGAACAGCTGTTCAATTGAAGGATGGTACTCTTGGTTTGCAGAACTTTCAAAACATGATTTGCTCACGCTATAGAGGTTAGTGATCAAATTCATATTCTTGTGTTGTGTTCAATTAATTTATTGTCTAGTGGTCCTACTCGGGTTTGTATGATTAGTGTCTTAATGCAATTAACTATGTGATTGTTTAAAAGAGAAGAACGAAACCAACCCAAAGAGGGGTTGGAAGACTTGCGGTCTTCCCTATCCTAGAAGTCAACTAAAAGAGTTTTTGTGATTAAACATAAAAATAAGAGTAAATTACATGAATGTTTCTTGTGGTTATACCAAAATTTCAGTCGTTAGTCCCTGTTACTTTTTTATTACAAGGATTGTCCCTATTTCTGAAACTTTTAACACAGATAGTCCCTTTTACTAGCAACCATTAAATATTCGTCACTTGCACAGTAAGTGAGGGTAGAAAAGTCATATTCGTTTAGTATTTAATTTTCTTTTTTTTCCTTCTATCAAGGCAAACCCAATAAAAATTTAGAAGTAAAACTCACATATACACAAATGACAAAGCACATATGCACGAGATTTCAGATCCAAAACCATTCTCTCTAGAGCAACCATGCTTTTTCCAAAAACTTTTCAGTGGAGGAGATATAAAGTTGCAACATATCAATTGATCTATGCATAAGTGAATTACAAAATAGGAAAGAAAATAAAATGTTAAAACCCAATTTTTGTGCTCGTGTGTGTTGTATAAACATTGAACTTGGTAAACTTTAGTTTTAAAACTAATTTTAACCATCTCACACCTCTATATTCCAAATCGGAAATCCTTGTTAGCTAATTACACTTTTTTGTTTCTGATACGTTCATAATATTTTTATTGAAATCAGTTTGTCGGTTTTTGGTAGTGAGATAGAGGTATGAACAAAGGGGGTTATTGTGGTTTGAGTTTGTGTGTCAGTGATTTATTGTGAGTTCATGGAGGTTTTTGTGATGTGGCCGGCGGTTGCATTTAGACTGACGGTTTTAGGGTGGTGATGGGTAGGTCTAGGGAGGCGAGGATGGTGATGGTGTGATAGAAGAGAGGTGAAAAAAGGAAGATGGTTAGAAAACGGTTAGAGACAAAGTGTTTTAGTATCTCGGGTTGGTAAGCAATGTATATTAAAAATAATAACAGATTACATTTTAAACCTGGAATTACCTTTTTACGTTAACATTTTGTGCACGTGAGAACATTCAACAGGTATATTTAATGGCTGTTAGTAATAGGGACTATTCGTGTTACAAGATTCAGAATAGGGATTATCCATGTAATGAAAAAGTAATGGGGACTTTGATTGAAATTTTGGTACAACCACAAGGACTATTTATGTAATTACTCTAAAAATAATTAGCCTATAGATGATTTAATTCAGGGTAGTTTTCAAACTCATATTCTTGTGTTGTGATGCTAGTCGTGCAGATTAATGTTATAATGCAATAAAAGTTTGACTGTAGAAACAAGAAAAGCGAGTATTCCAAGATTCTAAACCCCAAAAGGGGTTAGAAGATTAAGGTCTTCCCTATCCTAAGTCTTGCTCGTAAACATATTTTTATAGTCAACTATTGCTATAAAAACTTTGACTAGCTAGTATTCTTAATAAAATGTCTTGGTCAAGATGATAAGGAATTTATGGATCCATTCATTTCATCATTGCATTTCAATAATTTTCTTATAAAAATGAAGTTAAGACAACCAATAATATTCTTATCATCTTCCTTTCGTATTTCATCTCTCTTTTACTGCCTTGTTATTGTAGTTCTTACTACCGCCACCATCTCTGCATCCTATGTCGGAAATGATACCGATTTCCAGGCTTTACTGTCATTCAAGTCAATGATCACCCAAGATCCACATGGAGCTCTCACCTCATGGAACGATTCATTTCATTTCTGTGACTGGAGTGGTGTTTCATGTGGCAAGCGGCATAGAAGAGTGACTGCTTTATATCTGGGGTCGCAAGGTTTTGAAGGCTCGTTGTCTCCTTATGTAGGGAACCTCAGTTTCCTTCGTGAGTTAGTGCTCGTGAACAATAGCTTAGATGGAACCATCCCGCATGAACTTGGTCGTCTGTCCAGGCTACGTCTCCTTGTTTTTCAGGGAAACAAGTTCAATGGATCCATTTCAGCTAACTTGTCCGGTTGTTTTAACCTTAGAGAGCTCAGGCTTAGTCGTAATGAGCTTGTTGGAAGCATACCCAAGGAGTTAAGTTTCCTCTCCAAACTTACTGTAGTTTCACTTTCTCGTAATAATTTAACTGGTGGAGTCCCACCTTTCTTGGGGAATATTACATCAATGGAAGTGTTCTCTGTTAATGACAACCCACTCGGAGGGAGCATTCCAGCCACCTTGGGTCATTGGAAAAACTTACGAGTATTTACCTGTGGTGGTTGTGAGTTATATGGAACAATCCCTCATTCTATTTATAACTTGTCCCTCCTAACTAATTTCTCCTTAGCTGATAATGAGCTTACTGGTAGTCTTTCTTTAGAAATTGGTGCAATGCTCCCAAGTATTGAGTATCTACAGTTACACAATAACCAACTGACTGGAGTTCTTCCACCATCGATATCCAATTGTTCGAAATTAAAAGCTCTTGAAATGGGTGAAAACAATTTTAGCAGAAAACTGGATATCAGTTTTGCAAAACTGAGAGATATTTTTCTAATTCACTTAAATAGTAACAACCTCCATGGACGCGGAGAAGGTGATGACATGAAGTTTATTGAATCTTTGAGAAACTGCAGCAAATTGAAGTTCTTGGATCTTTATAATTGCAGCTTTCAAGGAGTGCTCCCCAATTCGATTGGTAATCTTTCTAATCAACTCAGTTTTATAAATTTAGGAGAAAATGAGTTATATGGAAACGTCCCTTCAAGTGTTGGTAATCTAGTTGGTTTGAAAACTTTGGAATTAGGAGGTAACCAATTCACGGGAAAAATCCCTACTACTATTGGTATGCTTCAAAGGCTACAATATGTTGGTCTTTCTGTAAACAAATTTTTTGGGCCAATTCCAGATGCTATCGGGAATTTATCATTGTTGAACACACTTCGTTTGGCTTCTAACAGATTGGGAGGACATATCCCATCAAGCTTGGGGAATTGTCTTAACCTATTAGATATATCCCTTTTTGACAATAAGCTGAGTGGCAAAATACCAAAAGAAATTTTTCAACTTCCATCTCTATCTATAAGATTACAACTTTCTCGTAACCAATTGTCTGGTTCACTTCCAACTGAGGTCGGAAACCTCAAGATGCTAACTTATCTGAATTTATCTGATAATAACTTATCGGGAAACATTCCTAATAGCCTTGGTGATTGCACCAGCCTTTCATTTTTGTCAATCAAAGCCAACTCATTTATAGGCATGATACCATCTTCATTAAGAACCTTGAAAGGATTGGTGGTACTTGATCTCTCTCATAATAATTTATCGGGCCAAATTCCTCAATTTTTGGAACAGATTTTGCTTCAATATATCAACCTATCTTTTAATGATTTTGAGGGCAAAGTGCCAGTTGCAGGAGTGTTTGCGAAAGAAGGCTCATTCTCAGTTTTAGGAAATAGTCAGCTTTGTGGTGGCTTGGTTGGACTTGGGTTACCCAAATGCAAGGAGACAAAGAAACACAAAAAAAAGTTTCCTTTGTTCGTAGTTGTCATTATCATTGCATCCATACTTTTCGTGGTATCATGTTTTGTGTATGTTTGGTGTAAGAAGAGAAACAAGGGCCTAACTTCTCAAATTTACACAAATGAAAGGTTCTTGAAAGTTTCCTATGATCAACTACTAAAGGCTACCGATGGCTTCTCTGAAGCCAATATGATTGGTGAAGGTGGGTTTAGCTCAGTTTATAAAGGAATTCTAAATACAGATAAATTTGTTGCCGTTAAAGTTCTAAATCTACAAAACCTAGGAGCTCAAAGAAGCTTTATGAGGGAATGTGAAGCATGGCGGAGTATTCGACATCGGAATTTGTTGAAGATAATAACTTTATGTTCAAGTGTTGACTTTCAAGGTAATGATTTCAAAGCTTTGGTATACGAGTTCATGCCCAAAGGAAGTTTACATGACTGGTTGCATTCAAATGAAAATAAATCGAGGCTGAACCTTCTCCAAAGAATAAACATTCTCATGGATGTTGCATGTGCACTTGAGTATCTTCACAATTGCTGTCAAACAACCATTGTTCACGGTGACTTGAAGCCTAGCAACATTCTACTTGATGATGATATGGTGGCTCATGTTGGAGACTTTGGTTTAGCTCGATTTCTTGGAACGGATACAAACCAAAACAGCTCAACCGGGGTTAAAGGAACAGTTGGCTATGCACCTCCAGGTTATAGATCATTCTTGTCTTCCAGGATGATTATATTATAGTATTACATACTTGTAAAGTAATCGTGTATTATATTTTGCAGAGTATGGTCTCGGGAGTGAGATGACAGTTAGTGGGGATGTCTACAGTTTTGGAATATTATTACTGGAGGTGATGACTGGAAAAAAGCCAACAGATGACATCTTTGATGAAGGCCTTACCCTTCATAAATATGCTTACAAGGCATTGCCAGACCATGTAATCGATGCTATTGATGGTGATGCAATTGTATCGCAAAGTACAAAAGCAAATGCACAGAAAATGGAGGAATGTTTAACTTCAGTTGTGAAGATTGGAGTATCATGCTCTGTGGATTCCCCACCACAACGAATGAATATAGAAAATGTTGTCCATGAGTTGCAGCATATTCTGGACGTGCTTCAAAATATTTGAGGTACCCTGTTCTGTCCGTTTACATACCATGTTAGAAAATCTTCATGTTGGTTGATTATTTAAATGAACCAGTTTGGTAGAATGTGCTTTGACGTATTAAAAATGTGCTTTGTTGCCAGAAATAGGATTATCACTAACATTGCTTGTTTTGAACACAATCTTTCAGGTCAAACACCAAACTTGAATGGTGAAGCTGAAAGAAACTGGAACAAGGAGTGGTGTTTCTTATACTAGTAGTTAAATAAATGTTACTTTCTCAAACTTGTTTGTAGCTGTGGTTTAATTCGCGTGTGACATGTAATATCTGCCAAAACATGTTTCTATTTCCCTCGATCTGGTTTAATCGATTGCTTAATTTCATGAAATTGAATTTTCTTAATCTTTGAATGAGAAAGCTTAGGGATTTTCTCCTCTTTTGAACGGAAGCAATTAGGGTTTGGAGCAGTGTATGATTCAATTTCATAGAAAGTTAGTTTTTATGTTTCAGACCCAAAATTGAAAGATGGGGTATTTGATTAAGCTATTTGAGTGGGGATTGTTTGTTTGAGATGAGACACCACAGAATGTCATGATTCTTGACCAGAATTTGAGACATGTTATAAAAACACGACATTTATGTTACTTAACTATGCCAAAATATTGCCAGCTGATAATAGCCTTGAGAGATGGTAATCTTGAAAATATAAAAAGTAATTTAAATTATAAGTTGTTATAAGTTCTCAAATTAACAAAATAAAATTTTGTTATCTTAGGTGCACTTTTTTATAAGTTTAGTGACATATTAATATATTAAACCTGTTGTTCTTGTTGCTTGTTCTTGTTGCTGTCGATGTTTATGTTGTTGGCTGTTGTTGTTGTTGCTGCTGATGTTGCTAGTGTTGTGTTTTGGACAAAATCGGTTTTCAGTTCGGTCCGGTCTTGATCGGTCTGATCTGGTTTTCAGACCGTGATCAACCCTAATTGACACAATTTTTGTTGGCATTAGTCTTAAAAAAATTAGAACAAATTGTTAAAAAAATTGATGGAACTTTGGGTTTTGAAAGTTTAAAACATCCAAACCTTCAAGGACCCATTAGTAATAACCCATTTTCTTCAACATCCTCAAACACCACCAGCCACCATTTCATCCATAGCTCAAAACCACCACTTCAAAAAGGAAATGACAGCAAATATATCAAATGGGTCACTTCATTTAACATCAATCCCAACAACCCATATCAAATTCACACACATCTCACCCACTAATTACAACAACTTTTATTCATTTAAGAAGCCAACAAGATACACACTTATCTGCAGTTCAACAATTAGACCCAAGAGAAACTCAAAGTCTGATACAGATAAGTCAGAGGCTCAAGAACTAGTGCGGACACTTTTAAAGAGTTTCAATTATGACAAGACTTTGATATCAACTTTGAATAAGTATGTTAAGCTAGTTAGAACTGAACATTGTTTTCTTCTTTTCGAAGAGCTTGGTAAATCTGAAAAATGGCTTCAATGTCTTGAGGTTAGTTATAAGTTTACCCTTTTTTTTATAATCTTTAAATTCAAGAAAAAAAAAATTCAGTTTTGATCAATCTTTATGTATAAAGACTGGAACTTTATCTAGTGGGTAGTGTAGATTTTTAAGAAAAATTGATGGTTTAGTACCTTTACTGATGTTTCATTCCTTTAGGTGTTTAGATGGATGCAAAAACAACGTTGGTACGTAGCAGATAACGGGGTTTACTCGAAGCTAATATCAGTAATGGGAAAAAAGGGACAGACCCGAATGGCGATGTGGTTGTTTTCTGAGATGAGAAACAGTGGTTGTCGACCGGATACTTCTGTTTACAATTCACTTATCACAGCCCATCTTCATTCGAAAGACAAAACGAAAGCTTTATCTAAGGCTCTTGGATACTTTGATAAAATGAAAGGTACAGAACGGTGTAAACCGAGTATTGTGACTTACAATATTCTGTTAAGAGCATCTGCCCAGGCGAAAGATGTTGCTCAGGTAGAGGCTTTGTTTGAAGATTTAGAGGAAAGTGTTTGTTCACCTGATATTTTCACGTTTAATGGTGTGATGGATGCTTATGGGAAAAATGGTATGGTAGGTGAAATGGAAGGGGTACTTGCGCGGATGAAAAGTAAACAGATAAGACCTGATATTATCAGCTATAATTTGTTAATTGATTCGTATGGAAGGAAGCAAGAATTTGAAAAGATGGAACAAGTGTTTAAGAGCTTGTTACGGTCAAAAGAGAGGCCAACGGTCTCTACTTTTAATTCAATGATAACTAATTACGGAAAAGCACGGCTTAGAGACAAAGCAGAGTTGGTTTTTCAAAAGATAACAGATATGGGTTACGCACCAAATTTCATCACGTATGAATGTATGATTGTGATGTATGGATGTTGTGACTGTGTTTCAAAGGCAAGGGGGATATATGACAAGATGATGGAGTCGGAAAAGCATGCAAAGGTTTCAACTTTAAACGCTATGCTCAATGTTTACTGCATGAATGGTTTGCCGATTGAAGCAGATAAGCTGTTCGAGACGGCTTGTAATAGTGGGATGTATCGTATAGATTCCTCAACGTATAAACTTCTTTATAAATCCTATACAAAATTGAACATGAAGGAGCTAATACAGAAATTGTTGAAGCATATGGATAGAGATGGTATTGTCCCCAACAAAAGGTTCTTTCTAGAAGCTTTAGGGGCGCTTGGGTCATCACGAGTTGAACAAGATGCTATTACCACCAAAGTTAATTCAATTATGCCTGCAGATATGGCAAAGTTATAGGTGGAAGAGTTTGCTTATTTTGTTAGTATGACAGAATAGATTCAGTATCAATCAGATAGCTGTTGATTGCTGGTCCGAAGCTGTGTTGTACTTTAGTTCATGCTGGTAGCATAAAATGAATTGTATTATAGTTTAGACATGGTTGATGGTCCTTGTGGTTTAAAGTTAGGTGATTAAACTATGTCTCCTGTAAGCAAGTCAAATGGGTAGATTCTGGGAATAAAATTAAACCGAAATGGGTTTCACAAGTCAAGCGGGTCAAACAAGTCAAAGCCACCCAAAGTGTAACTAGACTAGTATAAACTTTTGAAATCCTTTTTCTTCAATCATTTTATCATTGTAAATTTTTGTAATAGTATAATTTCTATAATTACTATTAGAACATTATTTATTTGTAAGTACATAAAAGGAGAAGATAAAAAGTGTTTATTTCTCGGCCAGATCTGACCCATTCTAAAATTACCCGTTTTGATCCATTACGTCCATTTCGTCACCTCTAATTTTCAGATTATAACCATATTGCTACGAGGTTATATGAATGGGGAATAATGAACAACTAAAAATGAGACGGTGCAAAACATGAAGCTGCACTCAAAAATAAAAAACAAGTAGCCTGATAACATGAAGCTGAAAACCTTTATCATAACGAGACAGCGTGCAACATACATTTTTAATACAAAAGCTTGATTATAGCAATTTCTTTTGAAACAAAACTAGAAAAACACCTAGATACAAATCTATACTTCGAGAAGTAAATTAGAACATTTCCTGTTAGCGAAATTCATTAGTTTGTAGGCAATTCTTCCTCGGTCTCTGCAAATTAAATTACCAAATGAAGAAGATTTTAGTAGATTATGTTGATGGTGTTACACTATATGAATAGGATGCTTCAGAAACAAAGCACTTATTATTTTGCAGAAATATGAAGCAATACAACAGAGTTGACAGTGTGCGGAATGAAAAGAACAATCTTTAGAATATCTTACCATTTATTGCATCCATGTTGTTTTCCTTATAAACACCAAGGGGTGAGCCATGAACTGACAGTAGCATCTCACCCTGTTTTGGAAGTCGTAAAGTTTTAGGTGTCATACCAATAGACAACCTCTGGCTAGTCACCTGCAATTATAACAACTCCAGATATCAAACAGCTAAAAATCGAAGACACGTGACCCAAGCTTGACTATGCAAATAAAACGAAAACAACTGGAGGTTGTAAATAAAACGAAAACAACAGATGAATTATGTAGTTTCTAGGCACATTAACCATTGAAAACCAGATATGCTAGTTTCTCAATTTGCTGGTAAGCATACACACACACAAAAATGATCTAGAACAACATACCCCCGGAGTTTGCATATTATCGTCCATGCCAAGTATATGAGTATCAGATGGCTCCACTAAAACCTAAAGCATGTATTATCATAAGAACATCTATAATGAGCCATATCAGAATACATAAGAATGAGCTTATATCAAAATAGATAAGAACATACAAAATCCTTCATCTGAAGATTATCAGCACCAATGAAGCTTGTTGTCCCTGCCACCAACAGACAACTTAAAGATAAATGAAAGCTATGATTCAACCGTGTGCAAGTAAACTATTATGCATATAAATTTACCAGCTTTATTTGAAAACTCAAAGCCATCAAGAGATTGCACTGCAGTAGAATGATCAGGATAAGCCATAGACATACGTTGCAGAAATAAAGACATCATGTTTCCTCCATTAGCTGTATTCAAGCCATCATCATTAACTTTCCATTTAACTTCAATTGGTCCATCCGTCTCGGTTCTTGACACTGTCAGGTTTGGAAGATTTTCCTCGAAAAACGGAAGTAACAGAGTTTGTAGTTGTTCACTGCTTATATTGGATTTTAACAAGCGAATAGCAGTAAGCAATCTTTCAATCTCCATGTCACGAATTGTCCTTATTGCAGTAATCTGGCGCCCAACTGAACAAGAACATTAAGACACTAGTCAATACAGCAACAACCTAGTGTCTGTACAGTAGTACAAGCTACTTGTCGTCCTTAAATTTAACGAGCAAAAACCACACACTGAGTTTAAATGTAGAAGCTTTCAGTACTTGACTCAAAAAAGCTAAAATATAACATCTTAATAATAACTGCTGACATTTAACATATCAAAACTTCATCATCGAAGACCAAAATGCTATAAACATTACTAAACCAAGTTTTTCCTTTTAAGGAACCCACTCGGAACGCTAAGTTTTCATAACACAATACTACATTAGTACTAGAGATATATAACACAAACGTATACCTTCTTGCTCAACGAAAGCATCTTCTTCCGATATCCCATTCGTATCATTCACATTAGACGCTGCAGGCTTTTTAGCAACATTCTTCGCTTTCCGCTTAGGCATCAGAAATGCATAAAAGATGCTCACAGCACAGCTCACCCAAATTCAAAGACCCCAACTGGGTACCCTAGAAACCAAACTGCAGTAACATAAGAAAATCAGTTCAGACATTTCATCGAAAACCTTTAGGGCATCAAAATTTACAAATTTTTAGCAAATGAGATCTAGTAATCAGTTACCTTCAGCTGAAGCGTAAATGATAATTGGGCGGAGAGTGATCGGGTCGAGTCGGGTTATTATTGTAAAGATGGAAAATTTGAAGTAATTACAATTTGGGTTTTTTTTTCTGGGTTTGTGATTTTGAATTTTGTTGGTTTTTAATTTGTTTGATTTGTGTCTTTCATTTTAGACCTCTGAGTATGCGTGTGTTTCTAAATATGGACACTGCTGCTTTAAAGTTTATTTAGCCATCTATATTGCCACGTCATTACAACAACATTTTGTCATCATAATTTTTTTTATAATTATTTAAAAAAATAAAAATGTATTTAACTTGTCACTTTTTCGAGTGTTGTGTCGACTACTATTTTTTTTTGCTACTATATACATTTAAACTTTTGAATTTCGACATTTGTGTGTATTTGTGACTTTTTTTTTATTTGCAAAAGGTGAACTTGTATATTAATAAAAAATGACAAATTACATCAATTTAGAAAAAGGAATAGACATGCATATTCCTTTTTAATACTGCTAAGTGAATACACAATGGAAATACGGAGAATATCTAACAATGTAACCAGACTATCTCGGATACAAGTAAAATTATCTCGGACAAAGCTAGATATCATATGACACTTAAGCCAAACACAAGCTTGCAGATTCAGACACCAACTGCTAACTCATACATTCACCTTGTATGCCCTAAAGACCATATCCTATTGACTACATTTTTAAACTCAATTCAACCTCAAACCATTCAATCCACATCCACAATGATTTGAGATGAAAATGAGCAGGCATCATCAAGTGAGATATAGCCCCCATTCACACTAACTGAATGGCTATACCTGTCAAGCTACATTTCCTAAACATTAACCCCTAAAACCATCTAGTAGTTACATCCTTATTTGATAGATCAAAGGGGCAAAGAGGGACAAGCATCACTTGAAAGGGAACACACTCCCTCAATTAGATACATCCTAACCGCCTTTGACAATGTATAGGGTGGACCAAGAAGGTTCATCTTTCACATACTCTCCATTCCACCCAACATACATTATCCACCCAGACCATATACGAGTCTCAATGAATACTTATGGTACATACATTTGAATTAGACCTCTTACTGACCCAACATAGTTAACCAGTTTCCTCTCAAGGCTAAACTAGAATAGCTATGAGAATTAAATAAGTACAGTCACACCAGATATACTCCAAGATACAAGAAACTATCCATTGAATGGTCTGCAACATACTCTGACCTTAATAAAGCATAGGCCAAAGCAAAATCTAACTTCTAGGGATTAGGAACTAAACACCCCTTTAAACCTAGAGACCAGAAAGTACCCTTTTGAAAATATCAAACCAGTCCTTCAGACAATAATAATCGGCATTATACTGAGATATAACAGGCTTTTTAACCAAACCTAACTATGTCCCATTTCTTAAACACGTTTATGACAGCAACATAATTCTTCACATTAAGGCTCATTAGCTTTCACTTGACTTCCTCTTTAATACTTCTTATAATTTCCTCCTCAGAGTTCTTTGAATTCTGAAAATTTTTAAAGTTTCTTTCCTTCCAAATGTGGTATACACAAGCAGCTATCCCAATTCTACCCAGAACACCAGTAATGCTACTGACACATAACTTTTTAATCATCAACTAAATAATACCCTACCAATCATTAGGAGTTGTTTGCAGATTCAAATCACACTTCACTGCACTCCAAACTTTAAAGGCAAACTTGCATTGAAAGAATAGACGGTGGACTAAATCATTGCATCTTTCACATAGAGGACAAAGAAGGGTGCCATTTGTGTACCATTTTGCCATTCTCTCTTGAGTTTGTAATCTATCATGTAATGCCATCCACATAACAAAAGAGTGCTATGGGATGCATTAAGAAAACCAAATAGTCTTATGTCATTCCACTTTCATAATATTCCAAACACTCCTGATAGAAAATTGAGAACTTTCTTTGTTACTATCAATTTATACAGTGCAATCTTCTTTATTACAGAGGTTAGGGACTTTAACATCTTTTAAAATAGGAAAATTGTCTCACCATTCCATAGGCCAAACCCATTCACCATCTTTAATCATATTTGCAACTGTAGCATTATTGCAGAATCTAGCTTCATATATATCTTTGGAAATAACACTTGCTAAAGTAGCATATCCATTCCATGAATCATACCAAATTGAGGTGGATTTTCTATCTCGAATCTTGACAGTAACAAATGGCTTCATTTTATCCCTTAACTCAACCATAATCTTTCAACTCCAACTATCACTTTTATCCACTTAAATTTCCCAGAAGTTCTTGCCTTTAAGCTTCACCTTATTTGTGACTATTTACCCTTATGTTTTTTTAACCAATCTATTAACAACGAAATGTAAATTGGTCATTACATATGAACAAAATACATACAAAAGTCAAAATTTAAAACATTAGGTATTAATAGTTTTGAAACTAACCCTATTAAATATATTTTATTTTATATATATATATAATATATTATATATATATATATATATATATATATATATATATATATATATATATATATATATAACATATATATGGGGCTAACTATGAGTGTGTAAATATGATTTTATGACTAGGCGCCACCTCAATGATGACATGGCACACATAATTCAATAAAATTCAATAATTTTCGAAAATGTTTTAAAAATTTGAGCATTATAAGAGTCGAACCCTGGTCTTTAGATAAAAGAAGCAGTCTTCCAACCACTATACCATGCACCAACTTGTAATTTAGAATTCAAAAACAACATACTTATAGTTATGCTTTAATAAACACAATCGTTATCTCCTAACCCTAATATCATAACCATAATCATAAACGACCCTTTGTGTATACCCTAATTTTATTCATCCGTATATTCATAAACCATATTCACCTTAAACCCTAATATTATTCATTTATCATCCTGAGAATTGCATGGTAACACATGTTACATTATTTCTGGTAAGTATTAATGCTTTTTGTGTTGGTGATTTTATTAGGGTTTTAGTAAAGTTTTGATTTTTTGTGATTTGGTCATATGGGTATTTTTTGTCTCTGATTTAAATTATACTTTTTATCTGAGTTTATTGAATCTTGATTAGTTGATGATGGTTAGATTGATTATTCCGTGCAAAGATTCAAGCTTCATGAGGACTTGTCTCTTGGGTTTGATTTCATCTGCTAATGTGATTACTCCCTACCAATTGATTGTTATTTTTTTATTTGTTTGTGTTCTTGGTTTTATACTTAAGGTAATTTATAACAGGAAAAAAGCTGATTGACCGACATGAAGGTCGAATGACACATAAGATTCTTCCAACAACGTATGTGATTCTTCTCTATCATCTAATGTATATGTGAGTCCTTGGATCCTTAAGCTAATCGACATAGTCAATGCCACATTTGACACCCTAAACATGTACAATTCGCATAAAACACAGTGGATAAGTAATTTAATATATAAAATATCTCCTTGAGTAGTAAAAGGTGTTGAAGAAGGAAGCCCGTTAATGAGGAGACCATCAACCACTGGAAGGTTTTTGACAGAGTCCAGTGTTTGTGCTAGCACTAGAAAGAAAATAAAAAACTCAGTGTAATGAATTTAGTCTCTATATTAGCTTATTGTAAAGTCCATGGGTCTTAGTGTTAGTTTTTATTAGTTAGTCAAATAGTTAAGTTTTGTGTGGTTATATATATGAACATTGTATCGAAACAGAAATGCTCGACTATGGGATTCCTTGGAGGCCAAATATATGGCTGAGGATGCATCAAGTAAGATGTTCCTTGTAAGTAATTTTACAAATTACAAAATGACTGATTCAAGACCAATTATGGAACAATACAATGAATTCTTAGTCATACTTGGATAGGTTTTAACAACATTAAAATAAAACATGGATGAGGCCATTCAGGTTCTATTGTTATCATTGATAAACTCCCTCCTTTGGAAAATTTCAAGCATGCTTTGTAACATAATAAGGAGGGAATTAAATCTTGTGAGGTGGGCAGTCTTTGCGCTTTGAGGAGGTCCCTTATGTGCGCATGAATAGTGACAAGCCAAAGGGCAACAATGTTGGTGGTCCACTTTATTAGACGTGGTTTTGTAGATCTTAGTTTAGTTCTTGGAAAGATTGTTTCTTATTTAATGTTTTGCATGTTATATATTAAGAAAAATTTTAGTTTCAAGTGTATTTTGAATAATTGTGGTTATATACAAGTAACTAAATCTGATAAATTTGTTTGGTTTAAACATGGTGAAAGATTCACGAAAACTATGATCCGGTGGTCTAGGTGAGTCAAACCACATGACAGCCATTTCTAGAGAGAGAAAGTAGTGGTGGAAGATGGACTTGTGATATTAGATGGAAAATGAATGAAGGATACAAATGACTTGACAATGCCAAATGACTCAACCCCTCTATGGAAGCCATAGAGGGGTATTTATAGCCCATACGCTCTAAATATACATAGTTGCCTATTCTAGTCCTCGCTGTTATGTGACTATGATAAACTATGGGTAATTTGTAATGTCGTCACGTTAAAAGTGATTTCCCAACATATCTTTCCCCCACGGGTGTAGATTATAGGTATTACTTACAATATTTTCCTAACAAGTACATAATGATTAAGAACAAGAACTTCCATGAATCTTCATAGCTGATGAACGTTGTATGTGGTGTTTGAACTTCAAGTCTGCACGTCCAACATGTATCATCTTGTAGTACTTTGTAGGAGGAATACTGGTTAATAGGCACGGATACTAAGTAACCCATTAAACTTCTGGTAGGAGAAGTGCGAATTAGTTCCCCTAATTCGTGCCAACATATTCTGGATTTAGAAGCTTTTAAAAGCTTCACCCCAACTAGCAATGAATTCAGCTTTTCCCCTAATTCATGTACATTTCTTAATTTAGAAGATTTCATACAAGATTCCCCCCAAACTTGCAATCATCTTTGAGCAGGTTTCAAAGCTTACTTACAAGCTTAGAATAATTAAGTGCACAGCGGAATTGGTAGGATACCACATCGAATATTACTGCTCCTTTAAGAATAAGCTTAGTGATTGATCGTTTGGGGTAAGCATTTATTCTGGGGTCAGCATACGTATTTTCTAACTTGAATGTTCTTTCTCACACCGCTTCCCTGAATAAGTCAAATAATGCATACAAGAGTTCTCAAGATATCACTTCCCCATTTGTATGAAGAAATGCACCAAAAGCCATAGTTATAAGCGCTATAATAAAAGCCATAGTTTAAAGCGCTGATATTCTCTGCGGTTAGGACATTTGTCTTCCCGGCATGGCCTAACTTAAAAAAATTCAAGAAAGATGCTCCATGTCAAGCTTTCAAGAATCAAGAAAGGCATAGGCTCAAGGGTGAATCTTCTCCTTCGCAAAGGCTCAAGGGTGAATCTTCTCCTTCCCCCTTGCTGGTTTCGACACGTCGGAATCAGCAACACCTTGGACGCGCATTTACTTGAGTACTTGTGTGAGGAATAAATTAGCTCAGATCTAACCCGTGAGAATCAATTGCTGATCAAATCTCTACTCATAACCTCTCTCTGGCTATCATTTAACCAACCGTCTTGTAGGCTTTTTGAAGTAACCACTGATGAAGTAAACCAGATATACCAAACTTGAAACTGAAGTAGAATTTTCCGTTCTTGTGACTTAAGCTTGCGCTAATGTTGGAAGAACGGTGTAGAGAATTTGTGCTCCAAGCAAATCTCTAAGTACTCAATACCCTTGGCCAAAGTATGAGACTTTCATCACCTCTTGCGATTATCCACAACGACTAAGCGTGTGACACTGAGTACTACAATGTAACTCCTTTAAGTGATAGTTAACCAGGTCTTCAACCATCCACCCCTTGACTGCTGGAAACTAGATAAACCAAGTCTTCAACTTAAATTAAGCTCGAGCAAGTTATCATTGAAATCATGCATCCAACCAACCCCGACTTCAAGATAAAATAAGTACACGCCTTCGTAAAATGCCACTTCAATCTCAAATAAGTGATACCCGATCATCTCCGTAGTCACAAAAATTAATTCCAAATCTAGCCTTTAAGTTTCATGATTCTTTATCCAAATTGATCCCGGTCTCGTCACATTGTCACTTTGTCACATTTCGAACCTCGAATAACCATAAACATATAACCACTTTTGGCATAGATTAAGAGCTAGCTCAAATTACTCATCAACCAAGTAAATTTGTATATGCTTATGAATTAACCAAAATAACATCCATCCCAATTAGTTAGCCCATGTGTACACCATTTTGAAATTTCCATACTTCTAAAAAGACGATATGTTTGTCCAATACCACGATGAATATTCTAACACCATAACTTGGCCCACTATATCAAATAAGTCAATCCATAGACCACATTGGGATATAAACTATTATAATCCCTAATATTTAGCACAATTCATCTAACCCCATCCCACTTTTCATTCGCCTCCCACTTCATTTCTTCGACTTCACACACAGTCAAACACTCTTATCTCTCCAACACTTAGATCTACTTACGACCACATCACCACATCTTCTTTTACACTTCATAAACGAATCTCAACATCACCCCACCTAATTGATATCAATTAGGAATCAAAGATACACAAGAATGACCAAGATACGTCTTCAAGATCTCTATGAGGTCTCGGGTAGGTGGTATTTTATTTTTGTTCTTGTTTTGAGTCTTGGAACGAATCAAAGAAAATATTATAACCCAAGTGTTATAAATATTTCTTTATGTTCGAATTTTAAAGATGAATCGGTGATGGAATCGTGTTAAATCTTTGATAAGATTTTGGTTTATCAAACCAAAACACGAATCTAAGATCATTGTTTTGTATTATGTTGTTTCGAGTCATGTAGATAGGGATGGTGGAGTTGGTGTTAAATGTGACGATGAGGTAGGTAGATCGAGTCGGATTTGTTGAAATCGTAATTGTGATGAGGGTGTAGACTGTTGATTATGATGTTGATTATAGTTGAGTTTGACCGGGTCAACTCGGTAAATACCGAGTTGACTCAGTTTGGTTTAGTTCGACTGTAAACTCGTTCGGTCCACAAAGTTTAACAATTGTTCGGTCCTTAAACGGTGGTCACTCGTTCGGTTCTCAAAGTTTTAGACTCGTTCGGTCCACCTTGTTAATAACTCGTTCGATCCTCAAAGAGTACACTCGTTCGATCCTTCTTGGTTTCGACTCGTTCGATCCACAAAGTGTGAAGCTCGTTCGGTCCTCAAACAAGTTACTCGTTCGGTCCACAAGATTTTACACTCGTTCGGTCCTCCTCAAAACAACTCGTTCGGTCCCTCTTGGTTTCGACTCGTTCGGTTCTTCTTGGCTTGGACTCGTTCGGTTCAAACAAGAAAACTAGATCGGTTCTTTTTGGAATTGCTAGTTCGGTGTACTAGCGTCCTTGTGCTTATCTTATCCGTGGACCACAAGTAATCCAGCCACAAAATAAGCTTTTAAAATAAGCTGCTAACACCCCAAGAATAAGCCTCGAAAATAAGCGAAAACAAATGACACCGTGGCTTTTTACACCAAACACAGCCACCAAATAAGCCGAAAATAAGGACGAAATAAGCCAGAATTTATTTTGATGAGTATAGACATGAAACCACAAGTAACAGATGAAACCACAACTGGCAACAATGACATATTCAAAAGTGACATATTTTAAATAAACATATTTAAAAGTGACAGATTTTTAAATAAGTAAAGATTTGAGACCAAGAAACCAATCGGACAAAAATCAAAACCGACCCAAGAGTATGTTGCCATGGCTCTTGATACCAATTGAAGGTCTACGAAAACTATGATCCGGTGGTCTTGGTGATTCAAACCACATGATAGCCATTTTAGTGAGAGAGAGTAGTGAGATGGAAGATGGACTTGTGATATTTGATGGAAAATGGATGAAGGATACAAATGACTTGACAATGCCAAATGACTCAACCCCTCTATGGAAGCCATAGAGGGGTATTTATAGCCCATACGCCTCTAAACTATACATAGTTGCCTATTCTAGTCCTCGCGTATGTGACTATGATAAACTATGGTAATTCTGTAATGTCGTCACGTAAAAGTGAATTCCCAACAGAGTCAAGAATGAATAAAGGATTTTTGAATTTTGAATTACACTACGAATATAATAGCACAATTAAACTAAGAACAATTAAGGAATTAAAAACGATTAACTAATACGAAAAATTAACAAACGTGAATTAAAAATGTGAGCTAAAACTAGAATTTAAAATCAAAGGCACTACTTTTAACAAATTCTATACCTAAAAATCACAAATTTAAAAAGAAAATTTTAGGAGAAAGAATTAGAATTTTTTAACATTGCTTAGTAATTACGATTGTGACATTCGTTATCACCCGGGGAAGGCAAACGTTGTTGCTGATGCTTTGAGCAGGAAAGAACGGTCTAAACCTTTAAGGGTTCGAGCCTTAGTCATGACTATTGGTTTGAATCTTCCTAAACAAATCCTAGAAGCTCAAACCGAAGCATTAAAACCTGAAAACCTCACTGCTAAAGATGTTGGAGGTATGCTCCGACAAGACCTTACAAAGGAAAGATTGAAACCCCGTGCGGACGGAACCTTATGTTTAAACAACAGGAGTTGGTTACCGTGTTATGGCGACTTAAGAACTCTAGTCATGCACGAGTCTCATAAGTCAAAATATTCTATTCATCCGGGTTCAGATAAGATGTACCAAGACTTGAAGCAGTTGTATTGGTGGCCTAACATGAAGGCGAACATTGCCACTTATGTTAGCAAATGTCTAACTTGTGCTAAAGTCAAGGCAGAACATCAAAAACCTTCCAGCTTACTAGTCCAACCGGAGATTCCATAATGTAAGTGGGAGAAGATCACCATGGATTTCGTTACTAAACTCCCTAAGATGGCAAACGGTTATGACACCATTTGGGTGATCGTTGATCGTCTTACGAAATCTGCTCACTTCCTACCAATGAGGGAAAATGATCCCATGGAAAAGTTAATGAAGCTTTACATGAAGGAAGTAGTCACCCGACATGGTGTGCCTGTATCTATTATCTCTAATCGTGATGGTAGATTTACTTCACTATTTTGGCAAGCACTTCATAAGGCTTTGGGAACTCGATTGGACATGAGTACGGCTTACAATCCTGAAACTGACGGTCAAAGTGAGAAAACTATCCAAACCTTGGAAGACATGTTACGCGCTTGCGTGTTAGACTTTGGAAAGAGTTGGGATAGACATTTACCATTAGTGGAGTTCTCTTACAACAACAGTTACCATACCAGTATAAAGGCTGCACCCTTCAAGGCTTTGTATGGACGAAAGTGTCGATCACCCGTATGTTGGGTAGAAGTTGGATATGCTCAGCTTACTGGTCCTGCAATAATTCATGAAACTACCGAGAAGATCGTCCAAATCAAAAACAGAATCCAAGCCGCTCGTAACCGACAGAAGAACTATGCAAACATTAGACGTAAACCAATGGTATTTCAAGTTGGTGACAAGGTCATGCTAAAGGTTTCACCTTGAAAAGGAGTTGTGCGTTTTGGCAAACGGGGGAAGTTAAACCCCAGGTATGTCGGTCCTTTCAAGGTGATTGAAAGAGTCAGAATGGTTGCCTATAAACTTGAGCTACCACCATAATTAAGCCGAGTTCATAACATGTTTTACATGTCAAATCTAAAAAAGTGTCTGTCCGATGAAACGTTAGTGATTCCGTTGGAAGAGCTACGTGTTGATGACAAGCTCCACTTTGTGGAAGAACCAATAGAAGTTATGGATCGGGAAATCAAGCAATTGAAGAGGAGTCACATTCCCATCATTAAGGTTAGGTGGAACTCTAAACAAGGTCCCGAGTTTACCTAGGAATGTGAGGATCAATTCAAGCAGAAGTATCCACACCTCTTCACCAAGACCGCACCGTCGTCAAGTGCCGCGTCTTAAGCCTTGAGGACGAGGCTTATTTAACCGGGGGAGACTATAACACCCCATGTTTTCAGGTTTCATAACAATTTCAATAACTCCATTTTTTTCCATTTATACGTGTTTACTTTTATTTTAGATTGCTTAGTTAAACCATAATAAGTAAAACATAAACGAGGCCTTTTAAAATCATGAATAAGCATACGCTTAAGCTAAAGACCTTAGCTATCATTCATTTTTATTTTTTCATACGACTTAACTAATCAAAATTGAATGTATGCCACCTGTGTCCTTAACTGCCATTTAGCCTTTAATTTCAAAGAGTAATCAAGCAAGTTAAATTTCTACACTTGTTTAAAATAGTGCACAATAAGAAAAATATCTTAGACAATCCAAGAATTAAAAGAAATCCCTACAAACCAGACAAAGTAAATCGTGTATACATTCTAACTCTACAAAACCAGTAATATACACTTAAAAATTGGTAAAGGGATACACAATCTACTCCTAATTTAACACTATTACCCAATGGATAAAAGCCCAAAGCCCTTTTCTCTTAAATCCACTCATACTCGTGACATATAAGCTGCTACTCCTCTTGGTTTTGCTCCCACATTTCAAACAGTATCTACCTTTTAGATACTATACATTAACCGATTGAAACCCAATAAATTCTTTGCCCCATTTGGATTAACAATAGAATGTGACTTCAAGAGGAAGCACTATGCATGTTTTATTCTATGACTATAAGAAGATCTAGCATACTTCTTGAAATCATAGCAACAACTCAAACTCACAAGCCTCACACTTCATTATCTCACCTTGGTTCTTGTCCTCCTAGCTTCGACATACACACACACAATCCTTACACTTTTATTGCCTTCATACACTCTAGAAAACCCTAACCCTAAATCCATCTTTTGGTTTCTTTTTTTTTGGTCGACGAAAGAATACAAGTAGCAATCCTTTTCTTTTTGCTCGTGATCAAGCTAGTGCAAGATAGTCCAAGGGTAGTGGTTAAGTGGTGTTGATTGTTCGTTGAGGGTTAATAGCAATCAAGGGTTTCACTAGTTTTGTTTCGAAGCTCACGCCTTGTTCTTCCTTGCCTTGTGAGTTCACGCCTTCATCTCTGCGTTTCTTTTGTGAGCTAAATCCTTCCTCATTACTTATATGTTACATGCAATCCTTATGTCATAATTGTGTGCTTAAAATCAGTTAAAACAAAAAAATACGTTTTCTTATTGTTTTCTGATATGCGTCAAACCCACAGTAAAACCCATAAAACTTAGTATGTGATTAATAAAGCTTGGTTATATGTTGTTATAAATCCATGTACTAGGCCTTCTTGAAAACTAAACGTATACTTGTAAGGGTAGTCGAGCTACAAAATTAAAACAAACACACCATCTGTTAAACTCACTGTTTCGAACATCATGGTCGTGAAACACTTAAGTTGCCAAGTTTTACTCGGACCTTGATTCTATAAGGGCAGAGTAGTAGATGTAGAAAACAACCCGTGTGTAGTTTAGACTCGCTAGTTAGTAAGAAAGAAATCGTATATGTATTATTAGTATAAAACGCAGCCCACACTAACAATTTTGAGTACACTTTTTCGACCCTTAAAAGTAGGGAATATGAAATCGAACTTGGTCATTTCAAAAATAGGATTTTAACATGTTACGCGCTTGCGTGTTAGACTTTGGAAAGAGTTGGGATAGACATTTACCGTTAGTGGAGTTCTCTTACAACAACAGTTACCATACCAGCATAAAGGCTGCACCCTTCGAGGCTTTGTATGGACGAAAGTGTCGATCACCCGTATGTTGGGCAGAAGTTAGAGATGCTCAGCTTACTGGTCCTGCAATAATTCATGAAACCACCGAGAAGATCGTCCAAATCAAAAACAGAATCCAAGCCGCTCGTGACCGACAGAAGAACTATGCAAACATTAGACGTAAACCAATGGTATTTCAAGTTGGTGACAAGGTCATGCTAAAGGTTTCACCTTGGAAAGGAGTTGTGCATTTTGGCAAACGGGGGAAGTTAAACCCCAGGTATGTCGGTCCTTTCAAGGTGATCGAAAGAGTCAGAACGGTTACCTATAAACTTGAGCTACCACAACAATTAAGCCGAGTTCATAACACGTTTCACGTGTTAAATCTGAAAAAGTGTCTGTCCGATGAATCGTTGGTGATTCTGTTGGAAGAGCTACGTGTTGATGACAAGCTCCACTTTGTGGAAGAACCAATAGAAGTTATGGATCGGGAAATCAATCAATTGAAGAGGAGTCGCATTCCCATCATTAAGGTTAGGTGGAACTCTAAACGAGGTCCTGAGTTTACCTGGGAACGTGAGGATCAATTCAAGCAGAAGTATCCACACCTCTTCACCAAGACCGCACCGTCGTCAAGTGCCGCGTCTTAAGCCTTGAGGACAAGGCTCATTTAACCGGGGGAGACTATAACACCCCGTGTTTTCAGGTCTCATAACAATTTCAATAACTCCATTTTTTTCCATTTATACGTGTTTACTTTTATTTTAGATCGCTTAGTTAAACCATAATAAGTAAAACTTAACCGAGGCCTTTTAATATCATGAATAAGCCTACGCTTAAGCTAAAGACCTTAGCTATCATTCATTTTTATTTTTCATACGACTTAACTAATCAAAATCGAATGTATGCCATCCGTGTCCTTAACTGCCATTTAGCCTTTAATTTCAAAGAGTAATCAAGCAAGTTAAATTTCTACACTTGTTTAAAATAGTGCACAATAAGAAAAATATCTTAGACAATCCAAGAATCAAAAGAAATCCCTACAAACCAGACAAAGTAAATCGTGTATACATTCCAACTCCACAAAACCAGTAATATACACTTAAAAATTGGTAAAGGGATACACAATCTACTCCTAATTTAACCCTATTACCCAACGGATAAAAGCCCAAAGCCCTTTTCTCTTAAATCCACTCATACTCGTGACATATGTGATGCTACTCATCTTGGTTTTGCTCCCACGTTTCAAACAGTATCTACCTTTTAGATACTATACATTGACCGATTGAAACCCAAGAAATTCTTTCCCCTATTTGGATTAACAATAGAATGTGACTTCAAGAGTAAGCACTATGCATGTTTTATTCTGTGACTATAAGAAGATCTTGCATACTTCTTGAAATCACAGCAACAACTCAAACTCACAAGCCTCACACTTCATTATCTCACCTTGGTTCTTGTCCTCCTAGCTTTGACATACACACACACACACAATTCTTACACTTTTATTGCCTTCATACACTCTAGAAAACCCTAACCCTAAATCTATCTTTTAGTTTCTTTTTTTTGGTCGATGAAAGAATACAAGCAGCAATCCTTTTCCCTAAACGGATTTTTAGGATTCTTCTTCGTTCTTCGACCATAAAACCTTGAATCCTAGATATCAAGAGCAACCCGCTCTGATACCAACTGTTGAAACCTAATTGTAGGCTTCATAGATCGTTTTGCCCATCTAGGATATAATAACATTGAATGATATAAAGCACAACGGAATAACAAATAAGAACATCAATGTTATCACAAGGTTTTCTTTATTCATACTAATAAACTATAAACTATTCGACTTTAATCAGTCGACTATGCTATCTAGATAACTAACTATTACACAAACTAATAAGCTAACTATTAGACTCTCATTAGAGAGATCTAACTATGATGGATTATAAAACTATTCACCCTAATTCCCTTTATATAGAGAGATATTAAGGCTTACAAAGGAAGCTAATTAATTATATTAGGAAGCTAATTAAAACTAATTAAAACCTTCCTTTATCTTTGATAATCTTTGACTTTTCAATGCTTATCTTCATGGAAATCTTCCACCTTTTAATTCTTCCATACGTAGAATACCAAAGTGTCATATTAATCCCTTGTTGTTTCATTCGTTTTCATTTAAGCATATGTAGTTTTGTAATCATCAAATCTGAGATCCCAACATCAGGGTTTCAACCTTAGTTTACGGCTTTGTTACTTATCCTTAGGGCGAAACAAAGACACATTCGTAAACTAGGTTGGTTGGTCTACGTTCACCTTTTATTAGTTTAGTAGATTGGGGTCGTTAAAAGGGTCGAAAGTGATGTTAAAGTATGCGTGTGTGTCGGGTTATTATCAGCATGTGCTGATTGTGGCTTTCAGCATGTGCTGAGTGTGGGGTCAGTAGTTGGGTCTCAGTTTGTGACTTTGTTACTAGACGAAAAGGGATAAACTTTCTTCCTAACTAAAGATGGTACTTTAGGCTGTATGTATCATTATGAGGTTCGTTATTTCGTTTAATAAAATCATCACAATAATTCAAGGAAAAGGCTCGTTGGCTGTTTTACAAAAGAGGGCAGAATGGCAGTTTGTGCACGATGACTTTGAGGACTTGTAACTTTCTAATGACTTGACGAAAATATATAATTCCAAGGGCAAAATACTCATGACATGTCCTATTTTTGAAATGACCAAGTTCGATTTCATATTCCCTACTTTTAAGGGTCGAAAAAGTGTACTCAAAATTGTTAGTGTGGGCTGCGTTTTATACTAATAATACATATACGATTTCTTTCTTACTAACTAGCGAGTCTAAACTACACACGGGTTGTTTTCTACATCTACTACTCTGCCCTTATAGAATCAAGGTCCTAGTAAAACTTGGCAACTTAAGTGTTTCACGACCATGATGTTCGAAACAGTGAGTTTAACAGATGGTGTGTTTGTTTTAATTTTGTAGCTCGACTACCCTTACAAGTATACGTTTAGTTTTCAAGAATGCCTATTACATGGATTTATAACAACATATAACCAAGCTTTATTAGTCACATACTAAGTTTTATGGGTTTTACTCTGGGTTTGACGCATATCAGAAAACAATAAGAAAACGCATTTTTTTCTTTTAACTGATTTTAAGCACACAATTATGACATAAGGATTACATGTAACATATAAGTAATGAGGAAGGATTTAGCTCACAAAAGAAACGCAGAGATGAAGGCATGAACTCACAAGGCAATGAAGAACAAGGCGTAAGCTTCGAAACAAAACTAGTGAAACCCTTGATTGCTATTAACCCTCAACGAACAATCAACACCACTTAACCACTACCCTTGGACTATCTTGCACTAGCTTGATCACAAGCAAAAATAAAAGGATTGCTTCTTGTATTCTTTTGTCGACCAAAAAAAGAAACCAAAAGATGGATTTAGGGTAAAGGTTTTCTAGAGTGTATGAAGGCAATAAAAGTGTAAGGATCCAAGGTAAGAAAATGAAGTGTGAGGCTTGTGAGTTTTGGTTGTTGCTGTGATTTGAAGAAGTATGCTAGATCTTCTTATAGTCACAGAATAAAACATGCATAGTGCTTCCTCTTGAAGTCACATTCTATTGTTAATCCAAATGGGGCAAAGAATTTCTTGGGTTTAGTGAAATTGTAGAAATTTAACTTGCTTGATTACTCTTTGAAATTAAAGGCTAAATGGCAGTTAAGGACACGGATGGCATACATTCGATTTTGATTAGTTAAGTCATATGAGCATTTTGCAATCAAATAGTAATAGTAATAGTATTTTTAGCATATTGTTCTTGTGTTCATCTTGGTATAGATATTGATATTCCTACTGGTTTTGTGGAGTTGGAATGTATACACGATTTACTTTGTCTAGTTTGTAGGGATTTCTTTTGATTCTTGGATTGTCTAAGATATTTTTCTTATTGTTCACTATTTTAAAAACAAGTGGTAGGAAATTATAACATTGCTTGATTACTCTTTGAAATTAAAGGCTAAATGGCGGTTAAGGGCACGGATGGCATACATTCGATTTTGATTAGTTAAGTCATATGAAAAATAAAAATGAATGATAGCTAAGGTCTTTAGCTTAAGCGTAGGCTTATTCATGATATTAAAAGGCCTCGGTTAAGTTTTACTTATTATGGTTTAACTAAGCGATCTAAAATAAAAGTAAACACATATAAATGGAAAAAAATGGAGTTATTGAAATTGTTATGAGACCTGAAAACATGGGGTGTTATAGTCTCCCCGGTTAAATGAGCCTTGTCCTCAAGGCTTAAGACGCGGCACTTGACGACGGTGCGGTCTTGGTGAAGAGGTGTGGATACTTCTGCTTGAATTGATCCTCACGTTCCCAGGTAAACTCGAGACCTCGTTTAGAGTTCCACCTAACCTTAATGATGGGAATGCGACTCCTCTTTAATTGCTTGATTTCTCGGTCCATGACTTCTATTGGTTCTTCCACAAAGTGGAGCTTGTCATCAACACGTAGCCCTTCCAACGGAATCACCAACGATTCATTGGACATACACTTCTTTAGATTTGACACGTGAAACATGTTATGAACTCGGCTTAATTGTGGTGGTAGCTCAAGTTTATAGGCAACTGTTTCGACTCTCTCGATTACCTTGAAAGGACCGACATACCTATGGTTTAACTTCCCCCGTTTGCCAAAACGCACAATCCCTTTCCAAGGCGAAACTTTTAACATGAACTTGTCACCAACTTGAAATACCATTGGTTTACGTCTAATGTTCGCATAGCTCTTTTGTCGGTCTCGAGCGGCTTGGATACTACTTTTGATTTGGATGATCTTCTCGGTGGTTTCCTGAATTATTACAGGACCAGTAAGGTGAGTGATAAGTGTTAAATTGTATACATAAAATACCCAGGATTTCGCCAATAAAAGCAAAAAAATATGCCAAAAGATGGAAATATGTGTGCTTTTGTGTCGTAATGTGCAGGAAAGGATATTAAAGTCAAAAAGAGCAAAAACAAGCAAAAACCGACAAGAAATGAAGAGACAAGTGATCAAGAGAAGACATGAGGAAAGATATCAAAGCCGGATCAGCCCGACACAAGGAAAAAGTCAAAATAAGTCAAAAGAGGTCAAAGTCAAGAAAGTCAAGTCAAAGTTGAAGAGAAATGACCATTATACCCTTTTAAGTGAAAGAAATTACCAAAATCAAAACCATTCTTTGTTTATTAAACTACAAGGGCCAGAAGTGTAAATCTCTAAAGTCATATTACACTATACTTTGGAACAATGAAACACAAGGACTGGTTGTGTAATTACCCTTAACTTTTCAAACACACGCGGGCTTAAAACTTTTCTCCCTAACCGTCCTACAACCAATTTTCCCGCCAAAACTCGAACTAACCCAAACTTCTCCAAACTCCTTTCCTATCTTTTCCAAATCACCCCACCTCGTATTTTACCATTTCCACATCATTTTGTACATGTGGCAGCTTCCCATTGGTCCGAACACATCACCATACATCATCAAAACGGCTTAAATTCAAATCAGAAGAAGAACCAAGGGCTAGGAATGATCGAAAGTTCACATTCTCTCATCATCTTTTTCCTATAAATAGGAGATTGTAATTCAGTTAGAGTAGTAGTTTTTAGAGAGTTCAATTTTCTTTGTATTTTTCTCTTTTCAATTTCGTGTACTGTTCATTTTTCGAATTAAGTTTTTTTAAAACTTTCAATTCAGTTGTATTCCTTGTTCTTTATCTTGTACTAATCTTCTTTTAAAAGTAATAAAGCTAATTGTTTTGTGTTTGTGTTAAAGTTTTCATGTAATAAGCTGATTTTAGCTAATAAGCTTGTAATAAGCTCAATTTAGCTTATTGAGTTTTCTCTAGTTCTCAAGTTGTTCAAAAGTTGTTAAAAGCCTTTTAAATACTGTTTTTGTCTAATATTGTTCAATATTGTTCACTTGAGGTCAATGTGATTGAGTTTTGAAGCAATGAGGAGTGATAAGCTACTTTCAGCTTATTGAGCTTATAGCTTATTGGTTTAGAGGCTAGGAGCCATTAGGTTTATGTTTTTAAGCCACTCATTCAGAAAGAGTGGCTAGTTCTAAGACTTCAATTCACAGGTTTCCTCTTCTATATTTCATTTAGCATTTATAGCTTAATCAATAGCTTATTCTTTATCCTTTTTTGTGCTAAAAACTAAAAAAAAAAAAGAAAAAAATAAAATATGGTGGAAAAAAAAAATAAAAAAAAAATGGGGAGGGGGGTGTGATTGAGGTTGTGTTACAACCCACTACCCCCCACCCCAAACCCCACACCCCACACCCCACCCCATTCCTGGACCACCTTTGCTAATATAGATAAGAATAATTCAAATGTTTTTAAGACTGTTATATCTAGAATCCATTAATGAACCATTTCATGACTTTTAATTCTGTCAATTAGTAGGAAAAGCTAGCTGAGTAAGTAGTGTATTTTGAAACATAAGCTTTAGATTTTAGTGCTTAAATAGCTTAACTAGATGAGTTAAAGTCTGAGTAGATATAAGGTTTTAGCATTTTTAGTTTTAAAATAGATTTTAAGTAAATATAGTTTGGACAGTGAATGTTAAGTAGTGTTTGGGTTAAGGAGTTTTTGACTCTAAAAGTCAACAAGACCTTGTCAAAGTATTTTACATAGTTGAGTTTTTCAGGTTTATCAAGTTTTAAAAAGGATTTGGGAGTTAGATTGTAGAATTTCAAAGTTTTAAGCTCTAAAAACTTTTTCTAGCACCAGGACAGTTAGAGGATTTTCAAGTAATTTTGTAGATTAGTGTCTCACAGCATTCTATTGTTCAAGTATGGTTAATATAGGTTTAGAAACACTAGGATAGTGAGTTCATGAGTTCCTAAAGTAGAAACTTAGCCTGCACTTAGGTATTTGTCAAATACATCAGCATAAACAGTACTTACTCAGTAAGTACTGTTTGATGCTTATCATTTTTAAGCTGTCTTTTTAGTACTTATAATTAGGAGTTAGCACTTAGTATTAAGTATCCTAGTAGTATTCCATGAGCTCTACATAATTCATCTCTTAATTTTCATTTTAAGCTTTTAGATTAGCTTTTATGTTCCTGCAAAAGAAGTATAACTAGCAGCTTAGATTACTAGCTTATTTCTTTTAGATTTCTATGTCTAGTTTAATTTTAAAATCCTTTTATCTAGGTTTATTTCATAAATATAGTATAGCTTGTTTCCAAATTTTCAGTTTCTAGAATCTATATTTGAGCTAGATAGCTTATTAGGATTTGCTTAATGTCAGAATTAAGCTTGAACCTTTACTTTTTAAGAACAAAATTCTTGTTAATCTTGAATACTTGTAGCTTAATTCTTTTTAGATATCCCTAGTACACATCACAAGCTTAATGTAGCTTCTTTTGGTTTTAAATTTTCATTTAGAAATAAGCTAGATATAAGCCATAGTTTAGAAAAGTTGGAATTTCAAAGGTAAGCCTTAGTTTCTGTAACTCAGTATTAAATGCTTAATTTTTAGCTTTTTTAGTTGATAAAAGTCAAAAGTGCTTTTGTTAAAGTTGTAGTGGATAAGCTCAAGTTCAACTTTGTAGTTTTAAGTTTTTGCTGATTTTCACTTTTTAGATAAGCCAAAAATAAGCCAAATCGTAGGGTTTGTTTGGTACTTTTTAAAATAGTTAAGGGTTGTCAGTTTTCACTATAGTGTAATTTCCTTTTATTTTTCCCGCCTACCCTTTACTTTCATTTGTTTCATTTTTTTCTTAACCCTGATCTTTTAGTAAAATAAAATATTTTAATATTTCAATTTTAGTTTTAATAAAATTAGGGTTTATACTTTAAATAGTAAAATTAGGGTTCAATTGATTAGTATAAATTGGGCATTTTTATTCCATTGAATTTCTGCACCCTTTTAGTAGTTAAAAACCATTTTTCTTTATTTTTCCAATAAAATTTGTATTTTCTAGAAATTAAAATAGGTTTTTGGTAATTTCTTTTTCTTTAAAAATTCATAGAAAATAGAAAAATAGTAGGAAAAATCTAATTCTTTTTTGTTTATAAATTGTCTTTTCATTCTAGTATTTTGGAAAAATAAAAATAAGAATTTTAAGTGTTGAATTTTTTAGAAAAAGTTTTAATTTTAGTAATTCATTTTTCTTTAGAAATTCATAAAAAATTCAAAAATAGTTAAAAAATTCTAATTCTTTCTCCTAAAATTTTCTTTTTAAATTTGTGATTTTTAGGTATAGAATTTGTTAAAAATAGTGCCTTTGATTTTAAATTCTAGTTTTAGCTCACATTTTTAATTCACGTTTGTTAATTTTTTGTATTAGTTAATCGTTTTTAATTCCTTAATTGTTCTTAGTTTAATTGTGCTATTATATTCGTAGTGTAATTCAAAATTCAAAAATCCTTTAGTCATTTTGAGTCTCTTCGTACTCTGTTGAAAATCACTTTTACCAGTACGACATTACAGAATTACCATAGTTTATCATAGTCACATACGCGAGGACTAGAATAAGGAAACTATGTATAGTTTAGAGGCGTATGGGCTATAAATACCCCTCTATGGCTTCCATAGAGGGGTTGAGTCATTTGGCATTGTCAAGTCATTTGTATCCTTCATCCATTTTCCATCAAATATCACAAGTCCATCTTCCATCTCACTACTCTCTCTCACTAAAATGGCTATCATGTGGTTTGACTCACCAAGACCACCGGATCATAGTTTTCGTAGACCTTCAATTGGTATCAAGAGCCATGGCAACATACTCTTGGGTCGGTTTTGATTTTTGTCCGATTGGTTTCTTGGTCTCAAATATTTACTTATTTAAAAAATTCGGATCACTTTAAAATATGTTTATTTAAAGAATATGGTCCACTTTTGAATATGTCACTATGTGCCAGTGTTGGTTTTCATCTGTAATGTGTTTCATGTCTATACGCATCAAAATAAAATTCTGGCTTATTTCGGTCCTTATTTTCGCTTATTTGGTGCTGTGTTGGGTAATAAAAAGCCACGGTGTCATTTGTTTTTCGCTTATTTCGAGGCTTATTCTTGTGGTGTACAGCTATTTTAAAGCTTATTTTTGTGGCAGGGATTATCTTGTGGTCCACGATAAATAACACAATTTCATATGTGTATTGGTTTCAACCGAACGAGTACAAAACTCAAGAACCGAACCAGTTCCTAAGCCAAGAAGAACGAACGAGTCCGGAACCAAGAGGGACCGAACGGTTGTTTTGAGGAGGGAACCGAACAGTGTAAAAATCTTTTGGGACCGAACGAGTAACTTGCTATGAGGACCGAACGAGTCATGTAGTTGTTACAATCGAACGAGTCTCAGCACAAGAAGAACCGAACGAGTTAATATGTGAAGGAACCGAACGAGTACAACATTTAAGAGAAACCAAATTGAGTAACAAACTGTGTGGACCCGAACGAGTTATTAACAAGGTGGACCGAACGAGTCTAAAACTTTGAGAACCGAGACGAGGTGTACCACACGTTAAGGACTGAACGAGTGTTAAACTTTGTGGACCGAACGAGTTGGTCACCCTTGTGAGCCAAACCAGTTTACAGTCGAACTAAACCAAACCGAGTCAACTCGGTATTTACCGAGTTGACCCGGTCAAACTCAACTATAATCAATATCATAATCAACAGTCTACACCCTCATCACAATTACGATTTCAACAAATCCAACTCGATCTACCTACCTCATCGTCACATTTAACACCAACTCCACCATCTCCATCTACAAGACTCGAAACAACATAATACAAAACAATGATCTCAGATTCGTGTTTTGGTTTGATAAACCAAAATCTTATCAAAAGAATTAACACATACCATCAACCGATCATCTTTATGAAAATTCGAACATAAAGAAATATTTATAACACTTGGGTTATAATATTTTCTTTGATTCGTTCCAAGACTCAAAACAAGAACAAAAATAAAATACCACCTACCCGAGACCTTATAGAGATCTTGAAGACGTATCTTGGTCATTCTTGTGTATCTTCGATTCCTAATTGATATCAATTAGGTGGGGTGATGTTGAGATTCGTTTATGAAGTATAAAAGAAGATGTGGTGATGTGGTTGTAAGTAGATCTAAGTGTTGGAGAGATAAGAGTGTTTGACTGTGTGTGAAGTGGAAGAAATGAAGTGGGAGGCGAATGAAAAGTAGGATAGGGTTAGATGAATTGTGCTAAATATTAGGGATTATAACAGTTTATATCCCAATGTGGTCTATGGATTGACTTATTTGATATAGTGGGCCGAGTTATGGTGTTAGAATTCATCGTGGTATTGGACAAACATGTCGTCTTTTTAGAAGTATGGGAAATTTCAAAATGGTGTACACATGGGCTAACTAATTGGGATGGATGTTATTTTGGTTAACTCATAAGCATATACAAATTTACTTGGTTGATGAGTAATTTGAGCTAGCTCTTAATCTATGCCGAAAGTGGTTATATGTTTATGGTTATTCGAGGTTCGAAATGTGACAAAGTGACAATGTGACGAGACCGGGATCAATTTGGATAAAGAATCATTAAACTTAAATGCTAGATTTGAAATTAATTTTTGTGACTACGAAGATGATCGGGTATCACTTATTTAAGATTGAAGTGGCATTTTAACGAAGGCGTGTACTTATTTTATCTTGAAGTCGGGGGTTGGTTGGATGCCATGATTTCAATGATAACTGCACGAGCTTAATTCAGTTGAAACTTGGTTTACTAGTTACCAGCAGTCCAAGGGGTGGATGTTTGAAATACCTGGTAACTACACTTAAAGGAGCTACATTGTAGTACTCAGTGTCACACCGCTTATGTCGTTGTGGATAATCGCCAGAGGTGATGAAAGTCTCATTACATTGGCCAAGGAATTGAGTACTTAGAGAATTGCTTGGAGCACAAATTCTCTACACCGTTCTTACCAACAATAGCGCAAGCTTAAATCACAAAACGTAAAATTTCTATCTACTTCAGTTCAAGTTTGGTATATCTGGTTTAACATCATAAGTGGTTACTTCAAAAAGCCTAACAAGACGGTGGTTAAATGATAGCCCAGAGGATAGGTAAGTAGTAGAGAATTATCAGCCAATTGATTCTCATGGGTTAGATATGCAGCTACTTTATTCCTCATCAACAAGTACTCAAGTAAATCGCGTCCAAGTGTTGCTGATTTTCGACGTGTCAAACCAGCAAGGGGGAAGGAGAAATTCACTCCTTAGCCTCTGCTGAAGGAGAAGATTCACCCTTGAGCCTATGCCTTTCTTGATTCTTGAAAGCTTGACATGGAGCATCTTTCTTGAATTTTTTTAAGTTAGGCCATGCCGGGAAGACAAATGTCCTAACCGCAGAGAATATCAGCGCTTTAACTATGGCTTTTTGGTGCATTTCTTCAGACAAATAGGGGAAGTGATACCTTGAGAACTTTTGTATGCATTATTTGACTTTCCAGGGGGAGGAAGCGGTGTGAAAGAACTACTCAACATGAGAAGAAACGTTGCTGATCCAGATAATGCTTACCCCAGACGATCAACACTCAGCTATTCTTAAAGGAGCAATGATATTTGATGTGGTATCCTACCAATTCCGCTGTGCACTTAATTATTCTAAGCTTGTAAGAAAGCTTTGAAACTGCTCAAGAGAGGATTGCTAGTTTGGGGGGAAGCTTTGAAAGCTTCTAAATAATAATATGTGGCATGAATTAGGGGGAAAGCTGATCCCATTGCTAGTTAGGTTGGGTAGCATTTAAAGCTTCTAAATCAAGAATATGTGGCACGAATTAGGGGGAAGCTAATTCAGAAGCTTCTCCTTAACCAGAAGTGTATGGGTTACTTAGTTCGTGCCTATTACAGTATTTCTCTTACAAAGTACTACAAAGATGATTCATGTTGGAGTGCAGACTTGAAGTCAAACACCAAACTACAGAAGACGTCATCAGCATATGAAGCTTCATGGAATTCTTGTTCCTTAATCATTATGTACTTGTTAGAAATTATTGGTAAGAAATTCTGTAAATCGTCCGTGTGGGAAAGAATTGTTGGAATTCACTTTTTACACGTTACGGACATTACGGAATTACCATAGTTTATCATAGTCACATACGCAAGGACTAGAATAGGCAAATATGTATAGTTTAGAGGCGTATGGGCTATAAATACCCCTCTATGGCTTCCATAGAGGGGTTGAGTCATTTGGCATTTGTCAAGTCATTTGTATCCTTCATCCATTCTCCATCAAAAATCACAAGTTCATCTTCCATCTCACTACTCTCTCTCACTAAAATGGCTATCATGTGGTTTGACTCACCAAGACCACCGGATCATAGTTTTCGTAGACCTTCAGACTCGAATCCGAATTATTCCCGAATCTCAATTCACGACTTCGTTGGGATACGACCCGAGAAGAAATACTTCCCGGTTAAAAATATACGTATTGTGTTTTTTCTTATGTGAAATTTTAAATCCTTTTATTTTCTTCCTTGTTTGAGAAGTAATTTGGAAAGAATTGTCACGGGATTAATACTATATATATATATATATATATATATATATATATATATATATATAATATTATAATATATATAAAATAAATTGACTAGTGCTTAACATACGCATACCAAAATTTTTTGGCGCCGCTGCCGGGGAATACGTGAACGATTTTTGAGGATATTCGTTGAAGTAGAAGTTTTTTGAAAAGACCCTTCCTTTTTATGGAAGTTACTTTGCTGGTTATTTGTATAGAAAACAAAACATGCATTAATTCGATTCCTATCAAAATAGTTAAAATAAAAAAATAAACAAATTTGGATACTGAGCTATCCATCTTAAACCAATCCTATAAACAACAAAATAATACGTGAGTTACTTCGAGGTACGACGGACCTTCAGAGTTTACAAACTATAATGTGAGTTTTAAGGAAAGGTGATAGCTACTTGCTAAGAAGTCATTGCGGCTCGCTAAGCCTTTCCGCTCACTTGTGCGTAATCTGGAGACTTACGTGAAAGCTTGTTAAATTAAACGATTGCAAAAATATTTTTTTCTTTTCCTTCCTAATAAATATTAAAAAATTGTAAATTTCCTTCCCCAAAAATAATCTTCTTAATCCCAAATTCTTCTTTTTATTATTTTCACTAGTGCATGCGCACTCGTTCTTCCTTGGAATACACAATTCCGAGAAGACGTAATCGTACGTTCTCGACAACAACAAGAGGCAATCCCTATTGTTGATAAGTTTCCGATTCAAATGGCCGATGACCGACCTATGGCCGAGCAACTTCAAGCTCCCACCGGGGGGTTTGAAAGTGCTATAGTTGTACCACCCATCAATGCTCAAAATTTTGAACTAAAATCCTCTCTCATTAATCTTGTTCAAAATCGAATTTTTCGAGTAGGTAATGATGAGGAGCTCATGCTCATATTCGTCATTTTGAGAGCATAACTAATAATCAAAGGTACCCGGATGTACCTAACACCACCATCAAACTTCTTCTCTTTCCATTTTCTCTTGACGGGGTTGCCAAAACGTGGCTTGACAAAGAACCCCCGAATTCTATTCTTACATGGGATGACTTAGTGTCTAAGTTCATCAATTTCTTCTTTCCACCTTCTAAGACTACCAATCTTCGGAATGAAATAACGAATTTTCGACAAATTGCTCAAGAATCTTTCTCCGAAGCTTGGGAGCATTTCAAGGAACTTCTAAGGAAGTGTCCTCATCACGGGTTTTCGCTCATGCACCAATTAGACACATTCTATAATTCGTTGAGCTACAATGATCAAGATTCTCTTAATTCCGCTGCCGGTGGCAATTTTCTCTACAAAAGTCCAACCGAAGGACTACAAATCATAGAGAATAAAGCCAAAGTTAGATGTTCACGGAACGCCGTGATGCGAGTGAGTACGAATGCTCCTCCATCTTCTTCTACTTCTTCATCATCTAACTTCGAATTCCAACAAATGGCAGCGGCATTAGAGGATAAGATGACTTTGACTTTTAGGAATGAAATGAATGAGAATAAAAAATGATGAAAGTCTCTTGTGCCACTCCGTTCCGATTAAGCGGTGGAAGGAAAGGTGTAATACTTGTGGTAGTAATCAAGATTTTAATGTGTGGCCCAATGAACTATAGAGTTATTAGTAAACCGGTTTATCATGATAATTTTCAACAATTTCAACAAACCGCTTCGGTCGGTAACTTTGTTCAAAATGGAAATTACGGATACCGTCCTCCCAACTTAGCAAACCAAATAAGACCAACCGGGATATAATCACAGAATAACAATAGGAATGTGAATGCTAATCAAGGTTACAATAGGACTGGGAATAATGGGAACCAAAGATAACCATGGAATCTAACTCGGGCTAACACAACAAACTCAACTTATCAAGCCCCGAGAACACAAGTTTCCGAGACTTATGCTAGATTTGAGGCTACACAAAAGCAAATGATGTTACTTTTGCATAATTTGCAAAAGAATTTTAATGCTTTCAAAAGAAAGCAACAAGATTTTTCAAAAATGAGCAAAGGAAATTTTTAAAATAGATGCATAACAAGTATCAAAGCAAATTGGGAAATAACAATGCATCTGGATAGGGAACTTTACCAAGTAATACTATTCCTAATCCTAGAAATGAAGTCAAGGCTATCACCACTAGAGTATGGTTTGTCCTATGAATGGACCATTACCCCAAGTCCTATGCCACCTTCCTTAAGTCAATCCGGACAATGAGGATGGTAAGGAAACTGAGGTGACAAAGGACCAAGTGCAACCTACAAGTTCACAAAGTACCGCAAGAGTCCAACCTCCGGTAGTTCAAATCAAGGAAAAGGTCCAAAACAAGGAAAAAGAACCCATTGTTGAGCCTAGAGTTGTTAATGAACCTTTCAAGACTAAGACAAATTTGCCTTACCCTTCAAGAGTTGAAAAGGACAAGAATCGTGAAAGAGATGATATCTTAGCTTCAAAGTTCATAGAAATCTTCCGTGATCTTCACTTTGAGCTTAGCTTTGCGGATGCTCTTGTCCACATGCCCAAATTTGCCTTAATGATCAAAAAGTTGTAAGTTAACAAGTACAAGTGTTGATTGAATAACAAAGACACCAAGAATGTTAATTGCTCCCAAGTCGCATTCTTAAAAAGCTCCAAAAAAGCTTTGGTGACTCAGGACGATTTCCTCATTCCTTGTGAAATTGGGGAGAGTTTGATAATCACTTGGCTCTACGGATCTAGGTTCGCAAGTATCAAATCTCACATGCCCTTAGTCTCATTTTGGAAAAAACTTGGACTTCCCGACCTTACAAGTACTGGAATGGTTCTAGAATTAGCCGACCCGAAACCATTTCTAACCCCTCGGTGATCGCCGAAAATTGTTTCTCGTTAAGGTCGGTAAAATCACATTTCCCCCGGTCGAATTTTGAGATATTAGACTTTGTTGCGGACCCCCGTGTACCTTTGATACTTGGTAGGCCATTCTTAAGGACCGCACAGGTTTTAATTGACGTCTACGGGGAAGAGCTAGTGATAAGGGATGGTATGGAAAGGATAGTCTTTAAACCGGACGGTCGTCAAGATAAAGAGTCAATCCACATGATGGACATTTATGATGACCGGTTCAAAGATAGTTTTGTGAAACCGAGAGTTAATATTCTTCTTCTCCACATCAACTATTGTTAGAGTTTTACTATCTTGTTGGAGAACATTATCAAACAAAAGGAAGAAGTTAAGAAAATATCTGACCCAGTTGCTAGAAGAAGGGCTTGTTTTACATCGAATTTAAAGAATTTTAGAATCATTCACCAAGGAAGAGTTATTCATTCACCTCAAAGTTGCACCCCCGTATGCGCAATTTTCACACATCTATCCAAACAATAACCTTGAAGGACTCTTTCAAAATGGGGGATAGGGATCTAAACTTTAATTTCCCAAACAAGTGATTAGAGAACAAAGAAAGATCCACATTCCAATCCCCAAGAGAGTCCAAAATTGAAAAGAGTAGATTTTTCCTCTTTGTGATGATTTTCAAAGTTTCAAGACTTTTTCAAACCCTCTCTTTGAGAAAAAAGATGATTTTCCCCCTCTAGAAATGACGAGTCAATTCTTAAGGAGGTTCATAAGGAAACTCTTAAGAGTTATTTGAACCCTCTTTTTGAAGACGACGAGGAAATCATTTCTATTGAGGTATCTAGACAAATTTCTCCGAAAGTTAATTTTGAACCCTCAATTTGATCTCTAACAAAAGATAGACTTTGGATAATGATGGATGATCTCTTTTGATATGGATTCCTAACAATGATGAGTGGAAAAGAATTTGTATGGAGAGGAGTTTAGAGAAATGGATTCTGATAGTGATAAAACCAAAGATTTTGACAAATCAAGTTCAAGTGTTTTTAAGAGCTTAAGTGATAAATTTGAACCCGGTGGTTCAAGTTATGTTTGTTATGAGGATTTTCATGTAAGTGATGCTTTATTCTCAACAATCAATGAGGATAAAGTTTTCAACCCGGGTATCCTAGTTGATAAGAACTCTAAAGTTCATGAGCCAAATGTTTTACCCACCCTGCCCACCCGTTCTTCTGAAATGATGTTAGACTTTGACCTTGAAAACTTTCAAGTTGAGCTTAAAAATGATATTTTGAACCCTAATAAGTCTTAGTTTTTTTGATCCGGTATTTTTGATAATGTGCTTACAAGGAAGAGTTCTTTAACTCTTAAGATTTTTGACCCACCCTCAATTGTCTCACCTTTCATCCGTACTAATTCTCTAGTTTGGGGAAGGATCCGTCCTTCGGAATTTCTTCACCCTCACTTTTATCCTCCATGATGTACCTTGTGATGGTGAGTCAAGCTTAGTGACTCGTTAATAAACAAGCGCTTCGTGGGAGGCACCCCATGCTTATCCTTTTTATCTTCTTTCTATTTTCTCTTTGCTTCCCCAAGGACAAATCAATTCGGGGTCGAGTATAGCTTGTACTCGGTTAACAAAAACTAAGCCGTTTAAAGTTGTTTTTGAGCTAACAATGAAAATGATGAGAGGAGGCTTGTTCTCTTTCGTTCTTGTTGGTTGTTTGTGATATTTGTCAAGGATTGGTTTTCGGATTATGGAGGATCATGGTTCAAATGTGGAAGAACAAAGCAATGCCCACAATTTCCATTGATGGTCTCCAATCTTCTCTTCATAAAGTGGGAAATCTCATATCCTTGTCTTTATCGAACTAACATCTATTCTTTTGGCATGACCTTAGAATTTTTGTTTAGATTCCTTTTGACCCCTATTTTTAAACATTGAGGACAATGTTTCATTCAGTTTGGTGAAGGATATCTTCGATATTGACTTGCACCTTCACTCAACCTAGTTTGAAACCTTTTTGAAATACCTTTTATGTGAAAAGTGGAAATTTTTAAAAATAATTTTATTATTGCTTGCAATAGAAGCTAAGTTTGGGGAAAAACACCACTTTTTGTAATCCCGTTGGTGAGAAATAGGAGATATTTTGACTCGACCGGGTGAAAATCCCTAAGCCAGTTCATTAACCAACCTTTATGGGTGCTAGCTTTCACACCTCCTCATGGCAATTGGTATTTTTAAAAAATGGTGAAGAACCAAGAGATGATGTAGTTTAAATATTAAGTGTATTTGCTTAAAGCAAGGTTTTTGTATTTGGAAAACCAAAGATTATATGAATGATTAGTTCTTTTTTTTCCCCCCCATAGCTCTTAACACACCTAATCAAAGCGTGCTCATTTGAATTTAACTAAGTCAACAATGTCTTTAGAAAAAGTCTTACATTTTTAAAAAATAATTCATCTATTATGTAAAGTAAGATTTTTGGTTTCAAATTATAAGTTGATTTTCTAAAGTGAATTTTATCCATTCACCAAAATAAAAATATAAAAAAGAATGCCAAATGATGAGCAATCTAATGCAAAAAGCATTGATTATTCGTGCCAATGAAGCATTTCGCAAAAAATAGAATAAAAAAAGCTATATATAGTTTTACTCGTAGGCGATCCATGTTGGAGAAGGAGACACGGATGGGAGTTCGCAACTAAGGATAAAAATATGTACGTGGAATCAAGGATCGTAGGCATTCATCGACACTAGTGGAGCGCGGCTATGGTGTGAAGCAACTAAGGACTATTGATTCAGGCTTTGTAGGAAAAAAAGGTGTAGTCGCGATAACCCATAAACGTTACCATCGGAGTGGGGTTCGAACTAAGAACACCGTGTTGTTTAATGCTATCCTATTTGGGAGAAAGGCCTAAATAGGGGTTCGAACTAAGAACAACATTCCTATTGAAGAAAAATAATTTATAGTATATTGAAAATAAAAGAATGGTTAAAATTTCATTTTCTTAAAATCAATTTATAAGTTTTGTTTCCTAATTTCTTTTAGCTTTGAGTCGAGGTTTATCTATGTTATTAACATTTAAGCTCACAAGGTTTAAGTGTAAAGCTTAGATGGATTTCAACTATAAAGATAAATTGATCTATGGTTGAGTTGAAAAGAGTGGCACACATCTTAACTCAATTAATTTTATTCTTGGAGGTGAAAATTTCAAAGTTGTAAGTATATGAAGCTGAACCATTTGGCTTATATTGACAATGATCTTGTTTAATAGCTTTGTTTAGTCTAGTGAAAAGTCAAGGAAGACGCATATTTCCTCTTTTGTGCTCTATTTAAATCGTGAGTAGCCTATTACAATGAGCCTGAAAGAGTTGCAAAATTGCAATGATTGCCATTAATGTGTTTCCATGAGATAAAATGTTGAGAAAAAGCTTCAGATGTTTAAAAAGGTGATTTATAAAAGGTGAAAACAAGGGCATTTTGGGAACTTGTTAGTTTACAAAGTGTACACTTAATAAAATTGCGTGAGGACACGACAATCCTTTAGTTTGGGGAATTTTGATAAGTGTTAAATTGTATACATAAAATACTCAGGATTTCGCCAATAAAAGCAAAAAAATATGCCAAAAGATGGAAATATGTGTGCTTTTGTGTCGTAATGTGCAGGAAAGGATATTAAAGTCAAAAAGAGCAAAAACAAGCAAAAACCGACAAGAAATGAAGAGACAAGTGATCAAGAGATGCATGATGGAAAAGATAATCAAGCCGATCAGCCCGACACAAGGAAAAAATCAAAATAAGTCAAAAGAGGTCAAAGTCAAGAAAGTCAAGTCAAAGTTGAAGAGAAATGACCATTATACCCTTTTAAGTGAAAGAAATTACCAAAATCAAAACCATTCTTTGTTTATTAAACTACAAGGGCCAGAAGTGTAAATCTCTAAAGTCATATTACACTATACTTTGGAACAATGAAACACAAGGACTGGTTGTGTAATTACCCTTAACTTTTCAAACACACGCGGGCTTAAAACTTTTCTCCCTAACCGTCCTACAACCAATTTTCCCGCCAAAACTCGAACTAACCCAAACTTCTCCAAACTCCTTTCCTGTCTTTTCCAAATCACCCCACCTCGTATTTTACCATTTCCACATCATTTTGTACATGTGGCAGCTTCCCATTGGTCCGAACACATCACCATACATCATCAACGGCTTAAATTCAAATCAAAGAGATCCAAGGGCTTGGAATGATCGAAAGTTCTCATTCTCTCATCATCTTTTCTATAAATAGGAGATTGTAATTCAGTTAGCAGTAAGTTTTAGAGAGTTCAATTTTCTTTGTATTTTTCTCTTTTCAATTTCGTGTACTGTTCATTTTTCGAATTAAGTTTTTTTAAAATTTTCGATTCAGTTATATTCCTTGTTCTTTATCTTGTACTAATCTTCTTTTAAAAGTAATAAAGCTAATTGTTTTGTGTTTGTGTTAAAGTTTTCATGTAATAAGCTGTTTTTAGCCATTAAGCTTGTAATAAGCTCAATATAGCTTATTGAGTTTTCTCTAGTTCTCAAGTTGTTCAAAAGTTGTTAAAAGCCTTTTAAATACTGTTTTTGTCTAATATTGTTCAATATTGTTCACTTGAGGTCAATGTGATTGAGTTTTGAAGCAATGAGGAGTGATAAGCTACTTTCAGCTTATTGAGCTTATAGCTTATTGGTTTAGAGGCTAGGAGCCATTAGGTTTATGTTTTTAAGCCACTCATTCAGAAAGATTGGCTAGTTCTAGACTTCAATTCACAAGGTTTCAACCTTCATAATTTCATTGTAGCATTTGATAGCTTAATTCAATAGCTTATTTCTTTGTCCTTTTTGTGCTTAATCCTGTTCAAACTTGCTTAGTTAGTTTAGATATTCAAATGTTTTTAAGCTGTTATATCTAGAATCCATTAAGGTTCCATTTCATGACTTTTAATTCTGTCAATTAGTAGGAAAAGCTAGCTGAGTAAGTAGTGTATTTTGAAACATAAGCTTTAGATTTTAGTGCTTAAATAGCTTAACTAGGTGAGTTCAAGTCTGAGTAGATATAAGGTTTTAGCATTTTTAGTTTTAAAATAGATTTTAAGTAGAATTTAGTTTGGACAGTGAATGTAAGTAGTGTTTGGGTTAAGGAGTTTTTGACTCTAAAAGTCAACAAGACCTTGTCAAAGTATTTTACATAGTTGAGTTTTTCAGGTTTATCAAGTTTTAAAAAGGATTTGGGAGTTAGATTGTAGAATTTCAAAGTTTTAAGCTCTAAAAACTTTTTCTAGCACCAGGACAGTTTAGAGGTTCAAGTAATTTTGTAGATTAGTGTCTCACAGCATTCTATTGTTCAAGTATGGTTAATATAGGTTTAGAAACACTAGGATAGTAGGTTCATGAGTTCTAAAGTAGAAACTTAGCCTGCACTTAGGTATTTGTCAAATACATCAGCATAAACAGTACTTACTCAGTAAGTACTGTTTGATGCTTATCATTTTTAAGCTGTCTTTTTAGTACTTATAATTAGGAGTTAGCACTTAGTATTAAGTATCCTAGTAGTATTCCATGAGCTCTACATAATTCATCTCTTAATTTTCATTTTAAGCTTTTAGATTAGCTTTTATGTTCCTGCAAAAGAAGTATAACTAGCAGCTTAGATTACTAGCTTATTTCTTTTAGATTTCTATTTTCTAGTTGTAATTTTTAAAATCCTTTTATCTAGGTTTATTTCATAAATATAGTATAGCTTGTTTCCAAATTTTCAGTTTCTAGAATCTATATTTGAGCTAGATAGCTTATTAGGATTTGCTTAATGTCAGAATTAAGCTTGACCCTTTACTTTTTAAGAACAAAATTCTTGTTAATCTTGAATACTTGTAGCTTAATTCTTTTTAGATATCCCTAGTACACATCACAAGCTTAATGTAGCTTCTTTTGGTTTTAAATTTTCATTTAGAAATAAGCTAGATATAAGCCATAGTTTAGAAAAGTTGGAATTTCAAAGGTAAGCCTTAGTTTCTGTAACTCAGTATTAAATGCTTAATTTTTAGCTTATTTAGTTGATAAAAGTCAAAAGTGCTTTTGTTAAAGTTGTAGTGGATAAGCTCAAGTTCAACTTTGTAGTTTTAAGTTTTTGCTGATTTTCACTTTTTAGATAAGCCAAAAATAAGCCAAATCGTAGGGTTTGTTTGGTACTTTTTCAATAGTTAAGGGTTGTCTGTTTTCACTATAGTGTAATTTCCTTTTATTTTCCCCGCCTACCCTTTACTTTCATTATTTGCTTTCATTTTCTACCCTGATCTTTTAGTATATATAAAATAGTTTTTAATATTTTTGAAATTAGTTTAATAAAATTAGGGTTCAATAACTTTAATAGTATAAATTAGGGTTCAATTGATTAGTATAAATTGGGCATTTTTATTCCATTGAATTTCTTTCGATGCCTACGCGATTTAACTAGTGTGGTTTAAATGGAAGTAAACACACAAACCCAATAAATAAAAAGGAAAATGAAATAATTAGGATCGTAATATGACTTGAAAACTCGGGGTGTTATAGTCTCCCCCCGTTAAACAAGCCTTGTCCTCAAGGCTTAAGACGCGACACTTGACGACGGTGCGGTCTTGGTGAAGAGATGTGGATACTTTTGCTTGAATTGGTCCTCACGTTCCCAGGTAAACTCAGGACCTCGTTTAGAGTTCCATCTAACCTTAATGATGGGAATACGACTTCTCTTCAATTGTTTGATTTCACGGTCCATGACTTCTATCGGTTCTTCTAAAAAGTGGAGCTTGTCATCAACACGTAGTTCTTCCAACGGAATCACAAGTGATTCATCAGACAGACACTTCTTCAGATTTGACATGTGAAACGTGTTACGAACTTGGCTTAATTGTTGTGGTAGCTCAAGTTTATAGGCAACCGTTCCGACTCTCTCGATCACCTTGAAAGGACCGACATACCTAGGGTTTAACTTCCCCCATTTGCCGAAACGCACAACTTCTTTCCAAGGAGAAACTTTTAACATGACCCGGTCACCTACTTGGAATACCATTGGTTTACGTTTAATGTTTGCATAGCTCTTTTGTCGGTCACGAGCGGCTTGGATTCTGCTTTTGATTTGGACGATCTTTTTGGTGGTTTCATGGATTATTGCAGGACCAGTAAGTTGAGCATCTCCAACTTCCGCCCAACATACGGGTGATCGACACTTTCGTCCATACAGTGCCTCGAATGGTGCATCCGTTATGCTGGTATGGTAACTGTTGTTGTATGAGAACTCCACCAACGGTAGATGTCTATCCCAACTCTTTCTAAAGTCTAACACGCAAGCGCGTAACATGTCTTCCAAGGTTTGGATAGTCCTTTCACTTTGGCCGTTAGTTTCGGGATGATAGGCCGTACTCAGGTCCAATCGAGTTCCCAATGCCTTATGAAGTGCTTGCCAGAATAGTGAAGTAAACCTACCATCGCGATCGGAGATAATAGACACAGGCACACCATGTCGGGTGACTACTTCCTTCATGTAAAGCTTCATCAACTTCTCCATGGGATCATTTTCCCTCATTGGTAAGAAATGAGTAGATTTTGTAAGACGATCAACGATTACCCAAATGGTGTCATAACCATTTGCCGTCTTAGGGAGCTTAGTAACGAAATCCATGGTGATTTTCTCCCACTTCCATTCTGGAATCTCCGGTTGGACTAGTAAGCCGGAAGGTTTTTGATGTTCTGCCTTGACTTTAGCACAAGTCAGACATTTGCCAACATAAGTGGTAATGTTCGCCTTCATGTTAGGCCACCAATACAACTGTTTCAAGTCTTGGTACATTTTATCTGAACCCGGATGAATAGAATATTTTGACTTATGAGACTTGTGCATGACTAGAGTCCTTAAGTCACCATAGCACGGTAACCAACTTCTGTTGTTTAAACATAAGGTTTCGTTCGTACGAGGTTTTAGTCTTTCTTTTGTAAGGTCTTGTCGAAGCATACCTCCCACATCTTCAGTAGTGAGGTTTTCAGGTTTTAATGCTTTGGTTTGTGCTTTTAGGATTTGTTTAGGAAGGTTTAAGCCAATAGTCATGACTAAGGTTCGGACTCTTAAAGGTTTAAACCTTTCTTTTCTGTTTAATGCATCAGCAGCTATGTTTGCCTTCCCTGGGTGGTAGCGGATGTCACAATCGTAATCGCTAAGAAGCTATAACCATCGTCGTTGTCTCATGTTCAACTCCTTTTGGTCAAGGATATGTGGTAAGCTCTTGTGGTCGGTAAATACGGTACACCTTGTCTCGTATAAGTAATGTCTCCACATCTTAAGAGCGAACACTACAGCTTCGAGTTCTAGGTCATGAGTGGTATAGTTTTTCTCGTGAATCTTCAGTTGTCGAGAGGCATAGGCTATAACCT
>BQNB010017484.1:0-66730 GCA_026074375.1 Tanacetum coccineum
ATAAGGGAAAAGTGCCAACTAAGATGGAGCTAGTACTGGAATAAACCAAACAAGGTTCTAGTCATGAAGTCTCGGTAAGCACTGAAGGGGTTGAAGAATTAAAAGAAATTTTAAGGATAAAAGGGTGTAAAAAAAGAAGCCCTCCATACACTTAGGCAGAAACCGAGTCAATACATATTCTGCCAGAATCAAAAATATGTTTACTGGCATTAAAGGATGGTGCGATTCTGTGTGAATCAAAGTTGTTCCAGTATAAGAATTGACGGTTATTGATCATTTGACAAACAATCAAAACTCTCAAAGTGTTACAAAAGTCTTTCATAAGAAACACTTAGACTGCCTTTTCAAATCAATTTTCTCTTTATTGCTAACTGTTTCATTACAGGATCATTTAAAGATGGAGATGGAGATAGAGATACCCAGTTCCAGTAATGTCAAGTTAATAACCGAATGCTCAGACACGACCTACACTTGTTATGATGTTATGAAAGACCTCATAAAGGTGTCAAAGCTTCCGCAAACTCTGATGTCATGTATTTCCTCACAAGTGCACAAGATGGCGGTCCATCACAAGATGATGTAAGATTATGTTTGGGCAATGATCTCAAGAAAGCTCAAGATCACAGTCAAAGTCAAGCATAAGATGAATCAAAAGATTTCTATCCCAAATGTACAAGATATTAAATGTCTATGAGCTAAAGACTGAAGTGATTAAAGTTTGGTATTTTCAGGGGTGACCTCCCTTAGGGGGAGATTGTTAGATATTATAAAAAGACTCGGTCACCCCGTGTATTTTACTGTTTATTATAGCTCGTAGTTTAATAGTTAATAGTACGATTTTCGGTTTATGTCGAGTACTAATACCCGGTATAGTGTATGTACTATATAAGCCTCTTCTAACTTTAGAAGAGGAGAGCTAGTCATTTTACTTTTCATAGAAAAACACTTTTTCTCTCTCTAGATATTCTCTCTCAAGTGTTTCTCTCTCTAAGAAACTAGCCAATTCTAAGAATCGACCCCGTGTTAGGATATAGGATATACCATAAAAGCAGTTTCCTCCTTTTCACCCCAATTGAACTTTACACTTTTCTGAGTCAGCTTCGTCATAGGCTTGGCAATCTTGGAGAAACCTTCGATAAATCATTGGTAGTAACCGGCAAGACCTAGAAATTGGCGAATTTCTATTGGAGTCTTGGGTGATTCCCAATCCTTGATTGACTCAATATTCGTAGGATCAACATGAATGCCTTCACTATTAATCATGTATCTAAGAAATTCTACTTTCGACAGCCAAAAGTCGCACTTCAAGAACTTGGCGTACAATTATTCCTTCTTGAGCAACTCCAAAATTAGTCTAAGATGTGCATCATGTTCTTCCTTGGTCTTTAAGTAGATCAAGATATTATCGATGAACACGATCATAAATTTATCTAAGTATGGTCTGCATACCCGATTCATCAAGTCCATGAATTCTGCCGGCACGTTGTTCAACCCGAAAGGCATCACTTGGAACTCGTAGTGACCATAGCGGGTCCTAAACACCGTCTTTGGAATATCCTTGTCACGAACTCTGAGTTGGTGATAACCAGACCTTAAGTCGATCTTCGAGTACACACTTGATCCTTGCAACTGATCAAACAAGTCGTTGATTCTCAGAAGTGGGTATCGATTCTTTACAGTAAGCTTGTTAAGTTTACAGTAGTCGATACACATTCGAAAAGAGCCGTATTTCTTTTTGACAAACAAAACCAGAGCTCCCCAGGGTGAGGAACTTGGTCTTATAAATCCTTTGTCAGTAAGTTCTTGTAGTTGAGCAGATAATTCTTCCATTTCCGACAGTGCTAATTTATACGGGGCTTGAGCTACAGGTGCAACACCTGGGACTAAGTCGATTTGGAATTCAACTTGTCGTATCGGTGGTAATCCAGGTAAGTATTCAAGAAAGACTTTTGGAAAGTCCTGTACAGTCGGTACGTCTTCGAGTTGCTTCTCCTTCGACTTGTCTTTGTTTTCTTTCATCGTAACATGCGTCAGAAATAGTTGACAACCTTTCTCTATATACTTCCGGGCCTTTACACATAATATAATGCTCAACATTGATTTCTTCTCCTTGTCACTTTTGTCTCCTTGAACGATCAGAATTTCATTTCCATAAGGTATACCCACTATCTTCTCATCATAGATAATCACTGCATGATTCTTTGCTAACTAATCCATGCCGATGATAACGTCAAAACTACCCAAATATATGGGCATCAGGTTGATATTAAATGGATGTCCTAACAATCCTAATGTATAACCTCTAAGCACAGTGTTGGTTTCTGAAGTTCTTTCGTTAGCTAGCTCGACAGCGTAACTAACGTCTAAGGCAAAGGGAATGATATCTAGCAATGTACTAAAAGTATTTGATATGAAACTTCTATCGGCACCTGAATCAAATAACATATAAGCATGATGATCATTGAGAAGGAACATACCCGTGATAGTGTTGGAACCCGGGTTTGCGTCACCTCCTCCAATGACATATGCTTTGCCTCTTGCATCAGGAACTCTTGCTTTGTTCCCAAGGTTTTGGTTCTTGACTTTGGGACAATCCTTTCGATAATGTCCTTGTACTCCACATTCAAAACACGTAACGAATCCCTGATTCGGCCCTGGAGTTCCTTGATTAGTTACAGTCACAACAGATCTGCAATCCTTGGCCAGATGTCCAATCCTATTATAGTTATGACACTTAGCAGTACACTGCCCTTTGTGGTGTAGCTTACACTTATTGCAGAACGGAAGTGTTCTTTCATAACCATTCTTCTCATTGTTACCAGCCATATAGGCTCTAGCAACATTCTAACCTCTAGTATTATGTCATTTGTGAGGGTGGTTGTTGCCCATGGTTGTTTCTATAGTTGTTCAATCTCCTCTTGTTCTCTGCGTTTCTTACAGCATAGCCCTTCAACTTTTGATCCATCAAGTTGTTGGCAATTCGAACAGCATCTTGTAGTCTTGTGGGTTCTGCAACAATTACATTCCCTTGGATATTATCAAGAAGACCTCTAATGAATTTCTCCACCCGATCTTCCTCCTCGAGGACCATTTTGGTACACATCATGGTAAGTTCTTGGAACCTTTGAGTGTAAGTAGCCATGTCATTGTTCTTCACCGATAAATTGCACAACTCGGTTTCCATCTTTTGGATCTCATTTCTCAGGTAGTACACTCCAGTCATCAGCTTCAATAGCTCTCTCAATGATAAAGTGTATGCAGCATCAGTTCTGATGGTTCTCTTATGAGAATTCCACCGAGTTAATGCACTGTCGAGTAAAGTACAGGTAGCATACTTCACTTGCTATCTCTCTGGACAGTTGCTGATGTAGAACACAGTTTCTATCTTTTCACTCCATCTTATCAAACCAATCACACCTTCTGTTCCATTAAAACTCAGTGGTTGACATTTCATGAAATCTTGGTAAGTACATTCACGAGCAACAAGCTTATCGCCTCTTCCATTCACATTACGGTTCTCATTACCATCATTGTTGTCGCCTCCATTTTTTCCATTTCTAGTACCATTTCCATTACCTTTTCCATTACCATTTCCATTACCATTTCCTCCTCCATTGTCATTCCCATTCTCGAGTTCAAGATCTCGGTTAACCCGACGAGCCTCTAGAGCTGTGTCCATACGTTGGTTGATCATTTCTTCAATTACGGCAGGGGTCATACCGGAACGAGTGTTAGTCATTGTTCTACATCACAAGACACAAGCCATGGTGAGATTTTGAAACGAATACACAATTATTAGATAACGATAATTTAATACATGCTATGAAATAAAATATAATTACAACAGGATTTACAGAACGAATAAATAACAATATAGATAAATAAGCGAGAGAGTTAAAACAAGCTTTTCATTTCATGAATAAAATCATAATTTGGTTACAACTAAAATCCAAAATAGGTACATGATCCACAATCATTTCTACTGCTAACATATAGACCTAACCATCAGTCTAGTGTCCTACATGATCATGGTATAACTAGTCTAAGGGCAAAAACCTAAACGTCTCTCAACATATGACTCTAACCTCCTAAGTCTCCTTCGAGTATCATTGCGATCCCTATGAACCTGACAAAACTCCTCCTGTGAAAGAGATATGTGAAGACGAAGGCTGTTCATACGATCCTTCTCGATATCCAACATAGCACGAACCTTGAGGTTCTCCAACCTTAAGTTATCAATCCTCTCGATCATACTAACTCTCTGTCCCCTAGCTATCAACTGATCAGCCTCCAACTGTCTCTGAACAGTCTCAATCCCGATAATCCTATCAATACGAACCTTAGACATGTGATGGTAAAAGTCACGCACAACATCATTTAAGTCAATTGGCATATCCTCTAATAACCTAACAATGCAATCCCTAGTGCCAGACGAATCAGAAGAATCCTCTCTAGCTGGCTCTGCAATCTCCTCCTTAACTATTGGCGCCAACATCGGGTTGATACCTACCTTAACCGTGTCTCCAGCACTGGTGTCAGCCTCATACTCCTCTGTGTCATCCCTGACATCCTTAGGGTCAATCTCAACATGATCTCTAACATCATCCCCATCACCAATACCCAACTCCATATCAACCTCAGTCTCTATAGGATCAATCTCGGTATCCTCCTCTATGATAGTCTTAGACGAATATAAATCTCTGAACCTCTTACGAGGTGGTAAGAGATCAGTACGGGTAGGAGCTAATGATCCTATAACTGGCGTAGATGATGGTACAAAATCAACCGGGGATCTACATCTCTTGCGAGATGGTCTAGCAGAATGTGAAGATGAATGCAGGGGCCTCTCTGATGAATCTCCTGATGATGACTCTGATGTAGTCGGTGGATACAAAGTAGATAATGGAGAAGCACACCAACAATGAAATGCCTCACTACGTCATGGTGCTCTCCTCGTAGGGTAACCCAATCTAGGTGATACATCTCTAGTCGAAGATCCAGAATGAGCCTGATTTGGTGCATCCAAACCCAAAGAATGAACTGACAAAGAATCCGAAGATGAACTAAAAGAAGATGAGTGGTGGTCTAAAGAACAAGGTGATACACGCCTCCATGCTAATCTGCAAGCTGGTAAAGGTCCAACTCTCTTTCTCGCAGTCAACAACTTACGCGGCCTATTAAGATAGGTGCGGTAAGGTCGACCAAAAGGAATAGCCTCCCCGAGTCGGATAAGAATCGCTGACCATCGACGAATCCCGGGTGGGACAGTAACAGGAGCAATAGGAAACTCAGATGATGATGATGGATGTGATGCTACCTTTCTCCTCCAACAAGCAACAATCATCACATAAAGGTCCTGCGATGGTGGTCCATCAGAAGAATTAGGAGCCTCAGAAGAATCGGTGCATAAGAATGGTGAAATAGCTGGTAGCGGGGAAATGTGCTCTGGTGAAGACATCTCATCTGGTGAATCAGAATTGGAATCCGAATAGGGAACCAAGCCACACAATCCAGTAGGTGAAGCAACAAGAGTCGTCTCAACCACATAAGCAGCAAATGAAATAACAGGAGCAATAGTAGAAGTCTCTGGAGCAACCATAGAAGTAGAAGGAATAATCGTAGGAATATCACCAAAAAGAATAACCTGTAAGGGCGGTGATCCCACACTCTCATCCGAAGAATCAGAAGAAATAGCAATAGCTGAAGCTGCCATGATCTGCACAAGCAAAAGTTTATATAAATCTCCTTTATATGAAACCATGCATGGCATAAAGAAATGATGAAATGAATGGCAAGGTAAATATGGCAATATATAATAGTATCAAGTATATATAGAAATCTTATATATATGTATAGCAAGGATAGATAACACGTAAGCACAGATAGAGGCACATAGGATCACATACTGGTTATAGACCAGACCTAGTATAACTACATGGTTCTTTATAACCTTGGCTCTAATTACCAATATGTCACACCCCGAGACGTGGCCTGGATGGAATACGTGTTCGAGGGCGTGATGTGATAATAATCCGAACACAAAGCAATAAAGAATGACCACTAATCATGGACGTTTGAAAAATAGTTGTACTCATTGCATAAAGAAAATTAATTTAAGTTTTACAACCGGTCATAAGAAAGTTAAATGTAGCGGAAGCATAACAAAGTTTGATAATGACAACGAGTATATAAATAGATAAGTCTTGAAATCGGCGAAGTCACATAGCACATAGACTCCATTTAGCATCAAGAATCAAGCCAAGCTAAGCACCTGAGAAAACATGTTTAAAACGTCAACATAATGTTGGTGAATTCATAGGTTTAAGTTAATACAAGAGTGGACCACAAGATTTCAAAACGCATGCGACTACTATAACAGATACAACATCACATAAAAGTATTTACTGTTACGCTAAGCTCATGACACCGATGCTAATAACAACAGGGCATATCATATCATGCCACATAGTATTCCTGCCCTTAACTGGTGTCCCAAACCAAAGACCACCACAACGCACATCGACATGACATATATCCGTTTGTTCTTCGTTAAGTGAAACCAAAGCAGATAGGGATAATTAGTCCCAATAGATCTATTTACGCATTCGCGCTCACTTAACCAATCCAATTGGCCATAGGTGACTAACGGTTCATGATAGTTCGGGCAATAGTGGTTTGTAAGCAAACTTAGGCAACACATAAACATGTAAAACTCACGTTAAGAACTTGTGTCCAATTTTAAAAGCAAACAATGTTTCTCACCCCAAAGTATAAAGCATTTGAAAATCGGTAAAACATGGGGCTATGAACTCACCTTAAGCAAGTGGTGAATCGATAATTAACGAGGAAGAAATAAAACCGAAGGACGCGACCTAAATAAATGACGCGTCTTAGGTAAACGAAAGATAACCGAAACTTGTACGACACGCTTTCAAGAGAAAAGACATCCATATGTGTTTGTGCTTTAGTTTGTTTAATAAAGTATGACTAAATAAAATTACAAAGTTTTTCGTTAAGTCTTGGCGTTTATCCAAAAATTACTACTTTTAGAAACTTTCTATTTTAGGAAAGTTTTTAGTTTCAAGACGTTAATACCGTCCCCTATATTTGTTAAGTTTCCATATTTTCAAAATGCGCTAACTAACCATAATCGCTTAACTTCCAAGTCCGATCCTCTAAGTTTTACTATTTTTAGTAACTTTATCATTTTTCCTAAAATATGTTAATAATGTATTCAAATGATGCTAATCTATATATATGTGTTACTATATGTTTTGCTAGAGTTTAGAAAGTCCAAAAATGTCTGAAAGTGTCTGAATACCCCTTTTACTATTCGCATCAGCACACTATTCATTTGGTTTTGCTAAAAAATGTTTCAATTTTCATTTGGCTATAACTTGGCCGTTTAAGTCCGATTTTAAAATGCGATATGTGAAAAACTATCTATTCGAAACAAGCTCTTCAAAAACTACTTTTACGCCTAATGAAAACATTTTTAGGTCGCTCAAAACCTCAAAATAATTTCAGGACAGCAAGCACTTTTTGTCAAAAACGCAACCAAAATCCACCCAAACTTCACAATAGTGCCTAGTCTAGCATAATCTCCATTCACAACTAATCCACAATAAAACCACACATAAATCTAACCTAATCTCATCATATCTATTGTTGCAACCCACTTTTCAACTCATCTCACCATAGCTTATAAAACAACAAACATAATACTTCCATTTTTATAAAAGTTGTCAAGTTACTTTTATCATTTCTTTTTAAAAAGTAACACAAACACATGGATTCTTAAACTTGAACAATATTCATAAGAATAAAAGAAATAAAACAAGAGATGACCAAGAAATACTTACAAGAATGAAGAAACAAGTAGAGAATCACAAGATCTATACTCAAGATGACTAGATCTATAAAACCCACTTATAAAATTAGAAACCCTAATTTTATTATCTTGAGAACTATTAAAAATGGAAGGTTTAATGTTTCAAACAACCTTAGATAGTCTTGTAAATGATCTTGGTATACTTGTATTTTGCTAAAAATCAAAGTTATGGATTGGGTATGTGTATGTATATATGCCGTGAGCTAGGGGAGCACCAAAGGAAGAGAGAAAAATTTTGAGAGGCTAAGGAATGAATGATAAACCCTAAGTTGTGAGTGGGTGATGCTTATATAGAGCTAAGACTTGAACCATGTGACCAAGTGACTAGCAAATTTTGTGCACCAAGGTCCTTAAGGTCTATGTGGGCGTCTGCTATATTAGCCAAGGAGGGGAGGACAATTGTTCAAGCCAACTTTGGCTCCAAGTTTAGCTCATGGATTGGTCTTGGCTCACCAATAATGGTCCAAGTGTGTAAGAAATGGCAAGCATGCAAGTCACTAGACAACAAAGTTGTCATTTTCCTTCACATGCATTGGTAAGTTTTCAAATTTTTAGTTAGTGGAGCATAAATGATTTAATTTTAAGTCCAAGCTTGTCCACAAGCTAAAATTTCATGGGTAGTGGTGAGGGCATGAGTATGATCATGAAATTTTGGACTTAGGGTATAAGATTATCGATAACTTGAGTTTACACGAAAAGATTTCAAGTTTTCGGGGTTCCGTTTGGTCAAAAACGCGAAAAACGCAATTTAAAAGATAAAACCCTAAAATTAATATCGGAAGTGTTTAAAAATCACGAAACACTTGGAAAAGTTAAAATATCTCATATAAGGCCTAAATTAATTAATAACCGATGCCGGGACGAGCCCGATGACGTTTTTCAGATTTACGCGGTTTGACTTCCCGGTAAACTATCAGATTCAAACGTAACGTATAAAAGTCAAAAGTAATGATCGAAAAAGTTTAAAAATATTGACTTGAAATTTACGGGGTGTGACATCCTTTCCCCGTTAAAAGAGATTTGTCCTTAAAGCTCACGACGTAGCTTGAGACGCGGATTCAGGGTTAGCGAAAAGATGAGGGTACTTTTCTGCATTTGGTCTTCGCACTCCCAAGTATACTCGGGACCTCTTCTTGAATTCCAACGGACCTTCACGATTGGAATGCGACTTTGCTTCAAACGTTTAACTTCGCGGTCCATAATTTCAACCGGTTCTTCAATGAAATTGAGCTTGTCGTCGACGTGGACTTCGTCTAACGGAATAGCGAGCGGTTCTTCGGATAAGCACTTCTTAAGGTTTGAGACGTGAAAAGTGCTATGAACACGGCTCAGTTTCTTGGGTAACTCAAGTCGATATGCAACCGTTCTAACTTTGGCGAGAATCTTAAAAGGTCCAATATAACGAGGGTTCAGCTTTCCCCGTTTTCCGAAACGTATCACTCCTTTCCAGGGCGATACTTTCAACATAACCTTATCCCCAATGGCTTACGTCTTTTATCAGCGTAGCTCCTTTTTCGATCACGTGAAGCTTGTAGACGATGCTTGATTTAGATGATCTTCTCTGTTGTTTCACGAATAATTTCTGGGCCAGTAAGCTGAGCGTCTCCCACCTCAGCCCAACAGATAGGTGATCGACACTTGCGACCATACAACTCCTCAAAAGGCGCAGCTTTAATACTCATATGATAGCTGTTGTTGTAGGAGAACTATATCAATGGTAGATGTCTGTCCCATCCCTTTCTGAAGTCCATCACACACGCTCGTAGCATGTCTTCTAAAGTTTGGATGGTCCTCTCACTTTGACCATCTGTTTGTGGATGGTAAGCCGTACTCATATCCAGTTGAGTACAGGCTTCGTTCAACGATTTCCAGAAATGAGACGTAAACTTACTGTCTCGATAAAAAATAATCAAAACTGGTACTCTATGTCTCGAGACTACTTCCTTCAAGTATTGTCTAGTCAACTTATCCATTGTGTTGGTTTCCTTCATTGGTAAGAAATAGGCAGACTTAGTGAGTGGGTCTACAATTACCCAAATTGTATCTTGACTAGACGTTATCTTAGGTAACTTAGTAACGAAGTCCATAGTAATGTTCTCCCATTTCCATATTGGAATTACAGGTTGAACCAACAAACCGGATGGTTTTGGGTATTCTACTTTAACCTTTGCACAAGTCATGCATTTACTGACATACGTAGCAATTTCTGCTTTCATGTTGGGCCACCAGTATAGCTTCTTCAAATCGTGATACATCTTGTTCGATCCAGGGTGGATCGAATACTTTGACTTATGCGACTCATGCATAATCAAAGCTCTTAAGTTACCAAAACATGGTATCCAACTTCTATTCTTCAAACACAATGTTCTGTCGGCGCGTGGCTCTAGGTTCTTTATCATGCCACACAAATCTTCTGTTTCGTAATTCTCTTCCTTTCTTACCTCAACATGAGCATTCAAGATCTGCACAGGGAGGTTTAAACCAATTGTCATAACCAAGGCTTGAACTCGTAGTGGCTTAGGTCTACTCTTTCGGCTCAACGCATCAGCCATCACATTTGCCTTTCCCGGGTGATAACGTAACTCACAGTCATAGTCACTTAACAGCTCTAACCATCTACGTTGTCTCATGTTCAACTCTTTCTGCTATAGAATATGTTGCAAACTCTTATGATCAGTGAACACAACGCACTTCATGCCGTAAAGGTAATGTCTCCACATCTTGAGAGCGAACATCACAGCTCCCAATTCCAAATCATGCGTCATGTAGTTCTTCTCATGGTTTTTGAGTTGGCTGGATGCATAAGCTATAACTTTCTCCTTCTGCATCAATACTACGCCTAATCCCTTGTGAGAAACATCACAATATACTACGAAGTTTTCACTTCCTTTGGGCAATGCTAAAATCGCTGCACTACACAACTTTTGCTTTAGTGTCTGGAAAGCATTTTCCTCCTTTTCACCCCAATTGAACTTTACACTTTTCTGAGTCAGCTTCGTCATAGGCTTGGCAATCTTGGAGAAACCTTCGATGAATCGTCAGTAGTAACCAACAAGACCTAGAAATTGATGAATTTCTGTCGGGGTCTTGGGTGATTCCCAGTCCTTAATTGACTCGATCTTCGCAGGATCAACGTGGATGCATTCACTATCAATCACGTGTCTAAGAAATTGTACCTTCGACAGCCAAAAGTCGCACTTAGAGAACTTGGCATACAATTCTTCCTTCTTGAGAAACTCCAAAATTTGTCTAAGATGTGCATCATGCTCTTCCTTGGTCTTCGAGTAGATCAAGATATCATCGATGAACACGATCACAAATTTATCTAAGTATGGTCTGCATACCCGGTTCATCAAGTCCATGAATACTGCTGGCACGTTAGTCAACCCGAAAGGCATCACTTGGAACTCGTAGTGACCATAGCGGGTCCTAAACGTCGTCTTTGGAATATCCTCGTCACGAACTCTGAGTTGGTGATAACCAGACCTCAAGTCAGTCTTCGAGTACACACTGATCCTTGCAACTAATCAAATAAGTCGTCGATTCTCAGAAGTGGGTATCGATTCTTTACGGTAAGCTTGTTAAGTTTACGGTAGTCGATACACATCCGAAAAGAGCCATCTTTCTTTTTGACAAACAAAACCGGAGCTCCCCAGGGTGAGGAACTTGGTCTTATAAATCCCTTGTCAAAAAGTTCTTGTAGTTGAGTAGACAATTCTTCCATTTTTGACCGTGCTAATCTATACGGAGCTCGAGCTACGGGTGCAGCACCTGGGACTAAGTCGATTTGGAATTCAACTTGTCGTACCGGTGGTAATCCAGGTAAGTCTTCAGGAAAGACTTCTGGAAAGTCCCATACAGTCGGCACGTCTTTGAGTCGCTTCTCCTTTGACTCATCTTTGGTTTCTTTCTTCGTAACATATGCCAGGAATACTTGGCAACCTTTCTCTATGTACTTCTGGGCCTTTACACATGATATAATGCTCAACGTTGATTTCTTTTTCTTGTCACTTTTGTCTCCTTAAACGATCAGAATTTCATTTCCGTAAGGAATACGTACTATCTTCTCTTCACAGACAATCACCGCATGATTCTTTGCTAACCAATCCATGCCGATGATAACCTCGAAACTACCCAAATTAACGGGCATCAGATCGATATTAAATGGATGTCCTAACAATCCTAATGTACAGCCTCTAAGCACAGTGTTAGTTTCTGAAGTTCTTCCGTCAGCTAGCTCGATAGCGTAGCTAACGTCTAAGGCAGAGGGAGTAATATCTAACATCGTACTAAAAGTATTTGATACGAAACTTCTATTGGCACCCGAATCAAATAACATATAAGCATGATGATCGTTGAGAAGGAACGTACCCGTGACAGTGTTGGAACTTGGGTTAGCGTCACCTCCTCCTAGGATATATGCTTTGCCTCTTGCATCAGGAACTCTTGCTTTGTTTCCACGGTTTTGGTTCTTGACTTTGGGACAATCCTTCCGGTAATGTCCTTGTGCACCACATTCAAAACATGTAACAACTCCCTGATTCGGCCCTGGAATTCCACGAGTAGTTGTGGCAATTACAGCCCTGCAATCTCTTGTCATGTACCCAACTTTCTTACAGTTGTTACACTTCACAGTACACTGTCCTTTGTGGTGTAGCTTATACCTACTACAGTAAGGAAGTGTTCCTCCATAACCATTCTTCACATTGTTACCAGCCGCATAGGCTCTAGCAACATTCTGACCTCCAGTAAATAGTCATTTGTAGGGTGGTTGTTGCCCATGGTTGTTTCTATAGTTGTTGTCCAATCTCCTATTGTTCTCTGCATTTTTCACAGCATAGCCCTTCAACTTTTGATCCATCAAGTTATTGGCAATTCGAACAACATCTTGTAGTCTTATGGGTTCTGCAGCAATCACATTTCCTTGGATGTTATCAGGAAGACCTCCAATGAATTTCTCCACCTGATCTTCCTCCTCGGGGACCATTTTGGTACACATCATGGTAAGTTCTTAGAACCTTTGAGTGTAAGTAGTCATGTCATTGTTTTTCACCGACAAATTCCACAACTCAGTTTCCATCTTTTGAATCTCATTTCTCGGGCAGTACACTTCAGTCATCAGCTTCATCAGTTCTCTCTATGCCAAAGCGTATGCAGCATCAGTTCCGATGGTTCTCTTGTGAGAATTCCACCAGGTTAATGCACTATCGAGTAAAGTGCATGTAGCATACTTCACTTGATATCTCTCAAGACAGTTGCTGATGTGGAACACAGTTTCTATCTTTTCACTCCACCTTATCAAACCAATCACGCCTTTTGTTCCTTTAAAGCTCAATGGTTGACATTTCATGAAATTTTGGTAAGTACATTTACGAGCAACAGGCCTATCGCCTCTTCCATTCACATTTTGGTTCTCATTACCGTCACCGTTGTCACCTCCATTGTTTCCATTTCCAGCACCACCTCCATTACCATTTCCATTACCATCTCCTCCTCCATTGACATTTCCATTCTGTAGTTCAAGATCTCGATTAACTCGACGAGCCTCTAGAGCTGCGTCCACACGTTGGTTGATCATTTCTTCAATTGCGACAGGGGTCATCCCGGAGCGAGTGTTAGTCATTGTTCTACATCACAAGACACAACCGATGGTGAGATTTTGAAACGAATATACGACTATTAGATAATGATAATTTAATACATGCTATGAAATAAAATATAATTGCAACACGTTTGCCAAAACGAATAAATAATCAATATAGATAAATAAGCGAGAGAATCAAAACAAGCTTTTCATTTCATAGATAAAAGCATAATTCGATTACAACCAAATCCAAAATAGGTACATGATCCAATTATTCCTACGGCTAACATCTAGACCTAACCATTAGTCTAGTGTCCTACATGATCATGGTACAACTAGTCTAAGGGCGAAAACCAAAACGCCTTTCAAGATACGACTCCAACCTCCTAAGTCTCCCTCGAGTATCATCACGATCCCTACGAACCTGACGAAACTCCTCCTGTGAAAGAGACATATGAAGACGAAGACTGCTCACACAATCCCTCTCGATATCCAACATAGCACGAACCTTGAGGTTCTCCAACCTCAAGCTCTCAATCCTCTCGATCATCCTAGCTCTCTCTCCACTAGCTATCATCCGATCGGCCTCCAACCGTCTCTGAACAGTCTCAATCCCGACAATCCTATCAATACGAACCTCAGACATGTGATGGTAAAAGTCATGCACAACATCATCCAAGTCAATCGGCATATCCTCAAATGACCTAACAGTGCCATCCCTAGTGCCAGACGAATCAGAAGAATCCTCTCCAGCTGGCTCTACAATCTCATCCTCAACTATCGGTGCTAACATCGGGTCGATACCTACCTCAACCGTGTCTCCAACACTGGTGTCAGCCTCATACTCCTCTATGTCATCCCTGACATCCCTAGGGTCAATCTCAACATGATCTCTAACATCATCCCCATCACTAATACCCAACTCCATATCAATCTCAGTCTCTATAGGATCAACCTCGGTATCCTCCTCCATGCTAGCCTCCGATGAGTATGAATCTCTGAACCTCTTACGAGGCGGTAAGAGATCAACACGAGTAGGAGCTAGTGATCTCGTAACTGGTGTAGATGATGGTACAGAATCAACCGGGGACCTACATCTCTTACGAGATGGTCTAGCAGAATGTGAAGATGAATGCAGTGGTCTCTCAGATGAATCTCCCAATGATGACTCTGATGTAGTCGGTGGACACAAAGTAGATAATGGAGCAGCACACCAACGACGATATGCCTCACTACGTCGTGGTGCTCTCCTCGAAGGGTAACCCAATCTAGGTGATACAACTCTAGTCGAAGATCCAGAATGAGTCTGACCTGGTGCATCCAAACCCGAAGAATGAACTGGTGAAAAGTCTGAAGATGAACTAGAAGGAGATGGGTGGTGGTCTAAAGAATGAGGTGATACACGTCTCCATGCTAATCTGCGAGCTGGTAAAGGTCCAACTCTCTTCCTCGCAGTCATAACCCTTCGTGGCCCGTTAGGACGAGTACGGTAAGGTCGACCTAAAGGAATAGCCTCCCCGGGTCGGATCAGAATAGCTGGTCGTCGACGAATCCCGGGCGGGGCAGTAACAGGAGCAATAGGGAAATCAGATGGTGATGGTGAACGTGTTGTTACCCTGCTCCTCCAACGAGCAACGGTAGCAACATAAGGGTCCTGCGATGGTGGTCCATCAGAAGAGTCAGGAGCTTCTGAAGAATCGGTGTATAAGAATGGTGAAGTAGCTGGTAACGGGGTAATGTACTCTGGAGAATCCCTCTCATCATGTGAATCAGAATCAGAATCCGAATAGGGAACCAAGCCACACAATCCAGTAGGTGAAGCGACAAGAGTCGTCTCAACCACAGGAGCAGCAGATGAAATAATAGGAGCAATAGTAGAAGTCTCTGGAGCAACCACAAAAATAGAAGGAATCACAGTAGGAATATCACCAAAAAGAATAATCCGAGACGAGGGCGTGTGTTGATCCTCATTCTCATCCGAAGAATCAGAAGAAATAGCAATAGCTGAAGCTGTCATGATCCGCACAAGCAAAAGTTTATATAAATCTCCTTTATATGAAACCGTGCAAGGCATAAAGAAATAATGAAATGAATGGCAAAGTAATTATGGCAATATATAATAGTCTCAAGTATATATAGTTGTTTATGTATGTTTTTATTTTTATATTATATGTATAGCAAGGATAGACAACACGTAAGCACAGATAGAGGCACATATAAACACATACTGGTTATAGACCAGACCTAGTATAACTACCTGGTTCTTTATAACCTTGGCTCTGATACCAATCTGTCACACCCCCAGACGAGGCCTGAACTGAATACGTGTCTGAGGACGTGACGTCATAACCATCCGAACACAAAGCAATAAAGAACGACCACTAATCATGGACGTTTAAAAAAGTGTTCTCGTTGCATAAAAGAAAATTTAATTAAGTTTTACAACCGATCATATGAGAGTTAAATGTAGCGGAAGCATAATAAAGTTTGACAATGACATGTAGTATATAATTAGATAAGTTCTGACATTGGCAAATAGTACATAGCAATACGATCACTTTAGCATCAAGAATCAAAGCAAAGCTATGCACCTGAGAAAACATGTTTAAAAACATCAACAATAATGTTGGTGAGTTCATAGGTTTCAGTTATGTAAAAGATTAGGACCACAAAGATTTCAAAGCATGCGACTACTATAACAGATACAACTATCAATAATAGTTGTAGTTACGTAAGCTCATGAATACCTATGCTAATAAACACATGGCATATCATATCATTCTGCCCTAACTGGTGTCCAAACCAAAAGACCACCACAACACCCATCGACAAGACAATATATTGTTTGTTCTTCGTTTAAGTGGAAAACCAAAGCAGATGGGATAAATAGTACACCAATTAGATCTATTTACGCATTCGCGCTCACTTAACCAATCCAATTGGCCATAGGTGACTAACGATTCATGATAATACGGGCAATAGTGGTTTGTAAGCAACTTAGGCCAACATAAACATGTAAAACTAACGTTAAAGAAATTGTTGTCTAATTTAAAGAAAACAATGTTGTTTCTTACCCAAAGTACTAAAACATTTGAAAATCGGTAAAACGTGGGGCTATGGAATACCTTAATCAGTGGTGATATCGATAATTAACGAGTGAAGTGAAATAAGACAGAAAGAATCTCGCGGACCAAATAAATGACGCGTTCTTAGGACAAACGAAAGATAAGCCGAAACTGGTTCGATACAACTTTTCAAGGAAAAAAGAATCCATGTGTGTTTGTGCACTTTCAACCATAAAGTGCCTCGAATGGTGCTGCCTTAATACTGGCATGGTAACTGTTATTGTAAGAAAATTCTACCAATGGTAAGTGTTTCTCCCAACCTTTTCCAAAATCTATAACACAGGCTCGAAGCATGTCTTCAAGTGTTTGGATGGTTCTTTCACTTTGTCCATTGGTTTCAAGATTATACGTCGTACTCATGTCTAATTGAGTACCCAAAGCATTCTGCAATGATTGTCAGAATCTGGATGTAAAATGACTGTCATGATCCGAGATGATGGATATCAGCACTCTATGCCGTGAAACTATCTCCTTTATATACAACCTTGTAAGTGTTTCCATACTATCTGTTGCTTTGATAGGGATGAAATATGCTGATTTGGTAAGGCGGTCTACAATGACCCAAATTGTGTCATGTCCGTTTAGGGTTTTAGGTAGTTTTGTAACGAAGTCTATTATTATTCTTTCCTATTTCCATGTTGGAATCTCTAGTTGTATCAGTAAGCCGGATGACTTCTGACATTATGCTTTAACTCTAGAGCATGTTAAACACTTGCCGACATATTCAACAATAATTGCCTTCATGTTAGGCTACCAATAGAGTTTCTTTAGATCTTGATACATCTTGTTAAAACCTGGGTGAATGGAATACTTCGATTTATGGGATTTATGCATGATTAAGTCTCTCATATCACCAAAGAGTGGTAACCAACTTCGATTCTTTATACAACGAGTTCCATCAGGACGTACTTTATAACAACCCGTAATTTTCATCAATGTATTATCTATCTATTAAATTATATGCACTGTAATATCTATCTATTATATATATACCACCTTTGTACAGGGAAATTTTTGCTTTATTCCATTATGTAACCTAGTTTACATAACTAAAGTAAACAAGCTCACGCAACCTCTACTAATGCCATCTATATCTACGTTTATAGCAAGCAAACGTCCTAATATGTCAAGTCAATGTTCTAATATCATTTTTATCAGATACATTATCCATTTAATGTACCATTTGCAACGTTATATCAAAACGGGTTTTAAACGTTATACGTTTATATCAAAACCCTAATTATATGTAATGTATACATATAAAATGAATGTATAAGTTTTCAAAGAATATGTAAAATGCACAATATTTGAATTATATTTTCCCTCCAAGCCAATGCACAAGTCCTAAATACTCAATGTACAAATCAACAATGCATGAATTCAAATAACTCATTTTCTACCGTTTTATTTTAAATTTCGTACCACCTCTTTAGTACAAGGTACAACACTCAATGCACAACTTCTAAACCCTAAATCATCCTAAAACCCTAATCTAAAATCCTAAACCCTAAACAAAACCCTAAAACCCTAATTTCATTTTAAACCTAAAACTAAACCTTAAACCTTAATCCTAAACCCTAAACCTTAATCCTAAATGGTAAACCTTAATCAAACCCGACACCCTTTTTATTCATTTTTTACCCATTTTAAGCCAAGCTACTACCCAAGTACCACTATGACCTCACTACTACACCACCAAGTAGCCTCCCAAGCACCTTACTCACCTCCCTTGGCCACCAAGGCTTCATACTATCTCATTAAAACCTTACGCTTGCCGCACCCTTCTAATCATCCCACACCTTGCTTAGCTACCCTCCTAGCCCTCAATACTCATCACCTAGCATCCCTTAATCACCACCCTACAACCCCTTGGCCACTACTCTAAGTATTCTTTGTCACCAAGGTGGTTTACATACTATAAATAGCCAAGAACCCCTAACCCTTTCAATCACACCTTAAATCTTCAATACACTCTCAAATGAAGTTCTAACAAGATCAAGAAAGAAGAAGTAAAGCCCCAAGATCAGAATTGAAGCCAAGAAATCAAGAAAAAGAACATTTGAAGTTGTTTCTAGGCGTACGAGTCATAAAAACCCCATTTCGACCCGTTTTAGCTAAAGTAAGCCTAAAATTAGTTCAATTAGCTCATTTTTCTATTTTGAATCTTTAATAAGCTCTATATGATCACATATAAGCTCTTGTTAAAAACTTTAAGCCTTAAACCCTTGTGTGTTTAATTTCTAAACCAAACGGGCCCTATGAAACCCTAAAAAGTCATTTTCTTGAATTCTATAAGCTAAGATCATAAGCTGTTATAATAAGCTATTCCTATAAGCTTATTTGTTATTTCTATAAGCTTTTTAACAAGTCTTAAATGTTCAAACCCATTGGATTATGAATTCGAACCTAAAAGACCCATTTTTAAGTTTTTAAGCTCATAAGCCCTTCCCATAAGCTATAAGCTCGTAAAAGTTATTTATCCTAACTTATTTTAGCTTATTCTAATAAGCCATAAGCTACAAAACTCTTTTGGATTTCAAAAATATTAAAATTATGAATTTTGGACTTGATTTGCAAATATTTTCATGCATAGGGGTATATATCGTAACTTTTTGAAATTTTTAACTAGAGGGGCTGAAAATGTCATATTCCTAAAGTTATAACTATAAGGACCTATTTTTCAAAGTTCTAAAGTTAAAGGTTTAAATTATATATACTTTATATATAAACGACTAAACTTGTAAAAGTTTATAAAGCAAGGGTATATATTGCCATTTTTGTATTCTTAAAAATATAAGATATAATATTTTTATATAAATTATAAAAATATATATTAATATTATAAGACTTGATTTTATTAAACCCCGACACATTTATCGTTATTAATCATCGATCGACGCATTATAAAACAATTACGTTATATATTTAACGTAATTTATCATCGGCTAGCTTTTGAAGAAACTTAAAATCTTATCATATCATGTTACTAGGGAATTTCATGTGAGGGGTTTCATTTGAGTATACGTTTTGGCGAGTTTGCTAGATTTACAATTTAAAGTATCCTAGCTCCTCAAACGTTTACTGCATGACCTCTGAATTATGATAGCCCGATCACTGATACAAAATTTCCATAAATTAATTAATCAAATATGTATGTTAAACTCTATAAAGTTTTGAAACCTAAACAATCAAACTAAGACTTAACATATTATCCCAGGTTGCGTGACATAGCTGTTACTTTCACTTGATTTACTTTTGCCATAAATCAGATTTCTTTGTTAAGGTGAGTTCATAGCCTCGCTTTTAAATCTTCTAATGTTTCATAAACCAGTGAGGGGGATACATGCTATAAACCATGAATACAAGTGTTTTTCCAACTGTATACTATCCTAATATATTATTGCCTAAGTCCCTACTTTTGCCATTAAGACCCCACTATCATGAACCGTTAATTACTCTGCGGAGTAAGCGCGAATGCTGTAAATAGATCTATTTGGGACTGAACTCCCTGTTGGTGTACTCGTTCATGGGGTAACCAAACGCACTTCATTTGAATCACTATGCGGGTGTTTGGCAAAGGCACCTGTTAGGGAAACTACTTGTGATTATTGATTTTCTTAAGGCCTCGGTGTCATGAGCTTAGTGCAATAATACTATTTTCCATAATAATTGTGAATGCATGCAATTATTACTATTATGGATGTATAACAACGTAACCCATTAATTATGATGACTTGTATTCAACTATTTATCATAAACCTATGAATTTCACTCAACCATTGTGTTGATCTTTTAGCATGTTTATCTCAAGAAATTGAGCAACTTATGGCATGGAGTGGCACAGACTTGAAGATGGCTAAACCGTTATCATTCAAACTTTCTATTTCTAGATGTTGGGACCTCTCTTTTTGTAAAACTATGATGAATAAATGAATGATAACTAAATTTTCTAAATATGCCGCTTTACGAGTCATTTTCTATGATTATGATTGTTGTACTATGAAGTAATACCCTAGATTAGCTTCCGCTACTATATTTGTCAAAATGGGGGTGTTATATACTTCAAATGCTTTGTCCATTCCTCGTAAGTTCTCAGCTTTGATGTTCTCTTCCTTGATTGCCACGGTTTGGGCTTCGAGGATTTGTGATGGTAATTTTAGGTAAATGGTCATGACTAATGCTCTGACTCGGAGTGGTTTGATTCGTTCCTTTCGGCTCAAGGCATCTGCTACAACATTTGCCTTTCCAGGATGGTAGCGAATGTCATAATCGTAATTTGCAAGCAATTCTAACCAACGTCGTTGTCTCATGTTCAACTCTTTCTGATCAAGGATATGTTGAAAGCTTTTAGGATCAGTGAACACAGTACACTTTGTGCCATACAGATAATGTCTTCAAATTTTGAGAGCGAACACTACTGCTCCTAATTCGAGGTCATGTGTGGTATAGTTTTCTTCATTAGGCTTGAGTTGTCGGGATACATATGCAATAACTTTTTCTCTTTGCATTAATAGTGCTCCCAGACTTGATGGGATGCATCACAGTAAATGACAAAATCGTTGTTTTAGCAGTTGGAAAGCTGACTCTTGGTTTTCTCCCTAGATATACTTCTTGTTTTTCTGAGTTAATTCAGTCAAATATTTTGCAATCTTCGAAAAATATTTGATAAATCTCCGATAGTAGCCGGAAAGTCCTAAGAATTGGCATACTTATGTGGGTGTGGTAGGAGATGCCCAATTCTTAACTGCTTCAATCTTGGCGGTGTCAACGTGAATTCCTTGACTGTCAATTACGTGCGCAAGAAACTGCACGACATTGATCTAAAAATCACATTTGGAGAACTTGGCATACAATTTCTCTTTTCTGAGTAATTCCAAGATTATTCTCAAGTGACTTGCATGTTCTTCTTTGTTACGGGAGTAGATGAGAATATCATCAATGAATACTATCACAAATTTATCCAAGTATGGTTCACACACACGGTTCATGAGATCTATGAATACAGCAGGTGCGTTAGTTAAACCAAATGGCATTACTTGAAATTCAAAGTGTCCGTACCTCATTTTGAAATCAGTATTGGGAATATCTTCATCCCTGACTCTCAGTTGATGATAGCCTGACCTTAAGTCGATTTTTGAGTAAACACTCGAACTTTAAACTTGGTCAAATAAGTCATCGATCATGGGTAATGGGTAACAATTCTTTATGGTAAGTTTATTCAACTCCCGGTAATCGATAATCTATACATAACCTGAAAGATCTGTCTTTCTTTTTAACAAATAAGACAAGAGCTCACCAAGGTGAAGTACTTGGTTGGATAAAACCTCGGTCTGCTAACTCTTGTAGTTGGATGGATAATTCTTGCATTTCTGAAAGAGCTAATCTGTAAGGTGCTCGGGCTACTGGTGTCGCTCCTGGAATTAGATCGATTTGGAATTCTACTTGTTAAACGGGAGGAAGGCCAGGTAGATCTTCAAGAAAAACTTCTGGAAATTATCTGACTACCGGTATATCTTTCAGTTGTTTTTCGTCTGACTTCTTCTCCATTACTTGGGCTATGAAAACTTGACATCCCTTGGATATATACCTTTTAGTTTTAACACAAGATATGAGGCTTAGTCAGGTTTTACTTCAATCACCTCGGATGATCAAAGTTTCAACATCGATGGGGATGTAGACGACTTTCTCGTCATAGATAATTCTAGCATGATACTTGGATAACCAATCCATACCAATGACAATGTTGAAACTACCGAGTTTAATTGGCATAAGATCAATTTCGAAAGGTTGGTTTAACAAATTCAGAGTGCAACCTTGGATAACAGTATTTGTGCCTACTAGGTTTCCATTGGCCATTTCAATGTCATAGGTGGTATCTAGTGTAATTGTTGGGATATTAAGCATAAAAGCAAGAGATATGGATACAAAACTTTTATCTACTCCTGAATCGAATAATACTCTAGTTAAATGTTGGTTTAGAAGGAACATACATGTGACTACGTTCGGATCTCAGTGAGCGTTCTTGTCCCTCAGCAAGTATGCTCTTTCATGGGCACTGTTGTTTGTCTTTGAGAACTGATAATTGTAATACCCTTTCTCTCCATGGCATGACAAGTTACTGACACTGGTTGCCGATTGCTTTTAGTGGCTGGTCCTTTGTTTTTGCAGTTCCTGGTCAGATGACCCACCTTGTTGCAAGTCTGATACTTGACAGTGCAAGGTCTTGTGTGATGCAATGTGCATTTCTTACACAAGGGAAAGCTTCCAGTATACCTACTATTTTCAGTTAGGGTGGCAGCATAAGCCCTGAAGGTTTCCTACCTTCTATTCTGTTGTTGGCGGTAATCATTATTGCGGTTGCTTTGGTAGTTATTGATGCGATTATTGGGGTAGTTGTTGTTGTCGCTCGTGTTCCTTCTATCATCAAACTTTCGTTTGTGATCATTGGTTCCTTGCATAGAACCACGCTTTATTATCTGATCCATCAGCCTCTGGGCTATGTTGGTGGCTTCTTCCAAAGTTTGAGGCTTTGAAGCAGTAACGGTTCTTTTAATACTTTAGGGCAATCCCACGATAAAGACTTCCTTAAGCTTCGCGATGTTTGGTACCATGTTTGGACATAAGACTGCTAATTCCTGGAATCTTCTAACATAAGTTTTGAGATCATTTCCTTTTACAGTCAAATTGTAAAATTCATCTTCCATTTTCTTGACTTCAGTTCGAGGACAATACTTATTTGTTAAGAGCCTTTTTAATTTGGTCCAGGTGATCTTATTGGCTTGTTCTATTCCAATAGGTTGGGCGTATGCATTCCACCAGGACAAGGCGTCATCGGTTAGGGTACCAGTAGCAAATGTCACTTTGTTTTCCTCTGCACAATTGCTATGAGAAAATACCAATTCAGTACGTTCAAACCAGTGGATGAGGCCATCTATAACACCCCTATTTTTACAAATATAGCAGCGAAAGCTAATCTGGGTTATTATTTCATAGTACAACAGTCATAATCATAAAAACGAATCGTAAAGAGTCGTTTTTGGAAATTTTAGTTATCATTCATTTATTCATCAGAGTTTTTATAAAAGAGAGGTCCCAACATCTAGAAACATAAAAGTTTGAATGATAACAGTTTAGCCATCTTCAAGAACGATACATTTCGTGCCATAAAATGCTCAGTTACCTGAGATAAACATGCTAAAAAGTCAACAAAATGGTTGAGTGAAATTCATAGGTTTATAATAAATAGTTTGAATACAAGTTCAATAGTGGGTTACGTTGTTATACACCCATAAGTGTAATAATTGCAACACATACAATTATTATGGAAAACAGTATTATTGCCCTAAGCTCATGACACTGAAGCCTGTTGGAAATTTAGTCTAATTGTGGGAATTGGATCATACTTGGAAATTCCCTGACTCTTTTAGTGATTTGATTAAATGGGTGGTTATTTGCCTATTTAATTAATTGACTTGACTGCATTAATTGACCATATTTAATTTGGTCATGAAATCACTAATTCCTAATTTATGGAGGATAATTATGGAAGAGATTAATTGGCCATTAATCTCTTATTAATTCCATTATTAGGTTTTGAGTAAATCCTTATAAATAGGGATCATAATTGCATGGAATAATATACAAAAAACAAAAACATATAGAAACGCAGGGTTCTTGATCTGTGCCTAGAACAAGAACAAACACTTGGTTTTATCCCAAGAAGGTATTCGTGTAACCCAGGCATATGGTCGAATAATCTTCTTTGGAAAGTGAGTACACGACTTCAAGTGATATCCAGTAACCATCTTGGTAATTAGCTAGGCTATTGATTGTCTTCACCCTGATCTGGGATCTACTACATCCAACAATCAAAGAAGATTATTTTGTGATAATCAATGGATGCTGCTGCTATGAAACACATAGCTTCAAACTTTGCCAAACTTGACAAGTTTGAAGGGGTGGACTTTAGAAAATGGCAAAAAAAGATACACTTCTTGCTTTCCAGCATGAGTGTGGTATATGTGTTGACTACTCTTATTCCTAAAGATGGTGGTGATGATGCAACCGTGGAACAAATCAGGAAGAGGGCCAAGTGGGACAATGATGACTATGTCTGCAGAGGTTTAATCCTCAATGGTATGTCTGATTCTTTATTTGATATTTACCAGAATGTTGAATCTTCCAAAGAACTATGAGATTCCTTGGAGGCCAAATATATGGTCGAGGATGCATCAAGCAAGAAGTTCCTTGTTAGTAATTTCACCAATTACAAAATGACTGATTCACGACCAGTTATGAACAATACAATGAACTTCTTGGTATACTTGGAAGGTTTACACAACATAAGATGAACATGGATGAGGCCATTCAGGTCTCTTGTATCATTGATAAACTTCCTCCTTCTTGGAAAGATTTCAAGCACACCTTGAAACATTTGAAGGAGGAATTAACTCTTGTTAAGTTGGGCAGTCATCTGCGTATTGAGGAGTCCCTCAGGATGCAGGATAGTGACAAGACAAAAGGCAACAATGTTGCTGGTCCTTCAGTTGTCAATATGGTGGAGCATAACAACTCCTTTAGGTACAATGACAACAAGGGTAAACGTAAGCATCATGATAACACCAAAGTTGATCCCAACAAAAAGTCCAAAGTGACTTGTTGGAAGTGTAGGAAACCTGGACACTTGAAAAAGGATAGCAAAGGTGGAAAAGTTGGCAACAAAGACAATGGTTCATGCACAAATGGTTCAGTGGATGGTTCTAACAACTCACTGAAAGCTCAGAATATGTTTAATAGATCTTTCCAGGTTTATTATGTTACATGAGAAAAGTTCCATAAGGAACATGGTCAAAAAAAAAACAAACCGCTCCATCTTGTCCATCCATTTTATTTTCATCTAATGGTTTAGATTAATTCTTATTTTAATTTAATTAAAAAACCCACTTTCATCACATTTTTTAAAAATTAAATATCTCATAAACCGTTAATCGTTACGCAAAACGAAACATACCATCGCGACGAGAATTAAATCATCTTTCTATAGAGAGGCACTTCTATATACTTTCGATGAATATTTTTTTTGATTTTTTTTTTCAATCACGTCTGAAAAAATCACATGTGATTTGAATCACAATCACATGTGATTTCTTTCGACAAACTTTTTTTTTAATTTTTTTTCAGTCACGTCTGAAAATATCACATGTGATTTGCATCACAATCACATGTGATTTATACCACAATCACATGTGATTTCTTTCGACGAACTTTTTTTTTCAGTCACGTCTGAAAAAATCACATGTGATTTGCATCACAATCACATGTGATTTGTACCACAATCACATGTGATTTCTTTCGACGAACTTTTTTTTTCAGTCACGTCTGAAAAAATCACATGTGATTTGTATCACAATCACATGTGATTTCTTTCGATGAACTTTTTTAATTTTTTTTCAGTCACGTCTGAAAAAATCACATGTGATTTCGTAAAATCACATGTGATTTTTTTAGACGTGAATGAAAAAATAAGTTTGAAAAAAAGTACGTCGAAAGTATATAGAAGTGCCCCTCTATAGAAAGATAAAAAAATACTCGTCGCGATGCTGTATTTTTTTTCTTTTGACGATTTACCGTTTTCAAGATATTTTATTTTTAAGTGAAAGGTGTGAAGTGAGTTTTTTTATTTTGATGAAAAAAATGAGTAGCTAGGATTCACCTATTTGTTCATTAAGATGATAATGTTCTATAAGGATCTCACCTCTATGTTACATATATATCTGAAGCATATTTTGTGCAGGATGATGATGTTGCATGGTGGGTTGACTCAGGAGCAACTGTTCATGTGTGTAAAGATAGATGTTGGTTCAAGACCTACGAGTCGCTAAATGATGGATCTATTCTTCACACGGGGAATGAGTCAACAGCCTTGGTGCATGGACGTGGTTGTGTATATCTTAAGTTTAGTTCTGGAAAGATTGTTTTGTTGTTTAATGTTTTACATGTTCCTAATATAAGGAAGAATTTGGTTTCTAGTAGTGTTTTGAATAATTGTGGTTATAAACAAGTGATTGAATCTAATAAATTTGTTTTATCTAAACATGGTGTGTTTATTGGTTTTGGTTATTTGAGAAATCAAATGTTCAGGCTTAATATTGTTAATGATAATATTGCTTCAGCCTTTATGTCAACCTCCAAACTGAATGATTTAATCCTATGGCATGTTAGATTGGGCAATGTCCACTTTAATAATAATATGCAAGATATGTCTAAGGATGGGTTAATCCTTGTTTTGACATGGACACTAAAAAATGTAAAACTTTCATGCTAACCAAAATTACAAGAAATCATTTCAATATGCAAAACTTGAAACTGATGATTTTGGAGCTGATCTAGAGTTGCCTATGTGATTTGCATGTTATTCCCTCATTAGAAAATAAGAAATACTTTGTGACATTTATTGATGATGCTTCTAGGTTTTGCTATGTTTATTTATTACATTTAAAGGATGAAGCATTAGATAAATTCAAAGTATTCAAAACTGAAGTTGAATTACAACAAGGGTCCCAAATCAAAAGATTTAGGACTGATAGGGGAGATGAGTACATTGATACTCTATATTTTTAGTCTGTTGGTATTATGCATGAAACGACTGCCCCCTATACTCCACAACAAAATGGTATATCTAAAAGGAAAAATAAAGTACTAAAAGAAATGGTTAATTTCATGTTGTCCTACTCAGGACTGAGTCAAGGGTTCTGGGGTGAAGCTATGTTAACAGCTTGTGTAACACCCCCAAAATGGGTCGCAGCGGAATAAGGATCCGGGGCGTGTTACTTCAAGATCAACAGCACAAGATATATATAAGAACGACACAAAAGTCGTTTAAATTGATACATTGAATTTAAATAAAAGACATATTACAAAAGCTTATAGCTTTACTTGTTCTTTGTTTAATATTACAAAAGATAACATAGATTTCCCAAAACATCATGCACATAAATCTTTAATAGTGCAATCCAAAACATAATCCAATGCATCCTTGGCACCTCGTGCCTATTGACCTCCTGAAAACATTGCTTAAAACGTCAACAAAAATGTTGGTGAATTCATAGGTTTATGTATTTAAATTATGCAGGACCGCAAGACTTTCCCGTGATGTTACAACATATGCCAACAATCACAAAACCAGATTACTGTTGCACTAAGCTCATGACACTGAAGCTCAACCTATATTTGCTATTTTAAGCATTATTTTGCCCGTACAGATGTTGTAACCCGCAACATCCAAGTCCGACATGGTCAACGTTCGTTCCCGGTGATAGCTAATCACCCAAACGGGGAGGTTAATCCCAATAGATCTATTTATAAACATCCGCGCATCACAAATAATGCAATTTACAATACATCCATGCAAGTTGACAGTTCAAAAATGGGCTCAGGAAGGTTATCCGCTACTTAGGCCAAAACACATAAGCAATATACTTTTAAAACATTGCGTCAATTTAATAAAATACCGCATGTTTTCCACTCAAATAATAGTAAATCAGAAAACAGTAAAAAGTAAAAGTGGGGCTATGAACTCACCTTGAGTACTGATAGTCCAAATAACACAGATAAAACGTCACGCAAAACGTTTAGATGCAACCTATTTAAATTAAGGTCGTATAAGTACCGAGTACTTTAATTAATAACATTGAATATAATCTTATAGTTGTTACATCGTACTATCGTTCGGGCTATCATAATTAAAGAGGTCATGACATGACGTACGAGGAGTTAGGACACTTTAAATCGTAAATCCAACAACTCGTCGATACGCCATCCGAAGAGGCCTCATTATGAAACTCCCTAGTATTATAGCACTTTGATAACCACTCAATATTCTATATAGCATAATCACCGACTAATCGTTTTAGTAAAATAATATTTATAAAGTGAAAACGTTTATAAATATACTTTTCGTAAAAATGACCTAATTTGGTCGTTTTAAGTCCGTTGCTCGCGTTTCTTACGTCCACGTCTTCGTAGTAAGACGAGTGATCAAAATATTACATTTTCAAGTTTTTGATATTCTGCGATGAATAGTGTTTTTACTATTCACAACAGCTATATACTCGTTTTTAGTTTTAATTAGCGTAAACTTGTAATCGTAATAACTTATTCGTTTTAATCCCGATTTTAGTGATTCCTTCGAGTACGTCTTTGTTATTAAAAGATGTATTATATTTTATAAAGTTAATCCCACTGATGAATAGTGCTTTTTACTGTTCATAGTTTATAAAATTACTTTTATAAACTTTAATTATCGTAAACGTCGTAGTTTATTCGTTATAGTTCCGTTTTTAGCGATTCTTTCGAGTACGATCTCGTAATTAAAAGTTATATCATATATTAGATGTTTTAAAAATGAAAGTTGCTGTAATGAATAGTAACTTTTATAAAAATAGTTTTATAAAAGTATTTATAGTCGTAAACTCGTAATTAACGTATCTTTTTCGTTATAAATCGGTTTTTCGAGTTTCTTATCATTTTGGAATCGTCATGAGGCGTATTATTTTTATAAAAAGTCATTACCTACTGTATGAGTTCGAATTTAAAACAGCCCCTAAGTATTTATGTGTATAACTTTATAAAAACCTTGTTTTATGTATTATTTAATTTAGTAGTTTACTTTAAAAACCCTAATAGCTATTTTTAACATATGTGATACTTATAATAATGTCCAAGATCATCCATAGTCCTTATAAATTCATTGTAACAAGTTTAACAATTTACTTTCCATTACTTTCACATGTGAAGATTAAGAAATCTTATAAAACCCTAATTATTACCTAAACATGTTTATACTTAAACCATATGTTAACATACTTTTACATTCATTTTTCCATGATATATATAACCATATGACATAAGAATAAGTGCATAAATTCATAAACATAAATGAAAACTCATTTTACATATTAAAAAGTCCTTAGTGGTGATTTAGCCATAATTAACATATAACACATAAAATCATAATAAATAAAAGTATGAAGGAATTAGGAAGACCTTAGGGATGATGTATGAGATGAGAAATAAGTGCTAAACCCGTGTTTAGACTCAAAACCAAAGCTTACAAGCTTATAAACCCTAGATTAGGTTTGAAACCCTAATCTTCCCTTTTCTTCTTTAATCCTTGCAAATGGTGATCCAAGGCTTGTAAATGATTTAGTATGCCTTAGGATTGATGTGTATAGGCTTGTATGGATTGTATAAAAGTTTTGTATGGATTGCTTATGGTTGCTTATTTGGCCGTGGGTTTTGGGAGAGAAAGGAGAGAAAGAAATGAATTTTTGTTAAGTAAAAGAGTGTATGTAAACTTTCTTATTTTACTTATCGCATAGCAAGTAGTATATATATAAAAATATCTGATTAAGAAAAAAAAAAAAAAACAACGGTAACCATGGTTACTTACTAACCTAAGCACAAAGTTAAGTGAACTTCAAGTTGAGGTTATTGGTGTAAGAGTTGTTTCTAGAATATTTCTTTTACTGCTTTAAAAATCTAGATATTATTAGCAAGTAGTTAATTAATAAGTCCTATCCCTCAAAATTTCGTGCTCGCGTGGGTATTCGTTTAAGCGAAGTTAGGTTTGTGCTTCTGGGTATGTCCCGAAACGCGTTTATCGTCGAAACGAAAGCCTTTTACGTAAGCCAATAGAAAAATAGATAACAAAAGTATTATTATCCTTATAATAATCATATAACACTTGCTTGATATAAACATTTAATCGTTTAAATGCGCCCGATACATTGAAATGAACATATTTAGTTTACGTCGATTTAACTTAACGTTTTACGGTTTAAGAGCAAAACGCGTAAACCCTAAAAAATAAATTGTGAAATTACATAATGACAATACGAATGAACTAAAACAACGAGTGTTATAGTCTCCCCCGGTTAGCTGAGCCTTGTCCTCAAGCTAAGACGTAACACTTGACGACGGTCCTCTGGTCTTTGAGGAACAGATTGGGTATTTCTTGCCTGAATTGATCTTCACGTCCCAATGAAAACTCAGACCCTCTCGTGGAGGTTCCATCAACCTGACTAATGGATACGCGCATTCGCTCAATCTATTAACTATACCGATCTGTGATCTCTATCCAGGTTCTACATAAGGATGTAGTCGAGAACTGACAGCTTTAGATGCATGTCTAGTAACAGATGTAACATCCGTCAGTACGGAATACAGCGCTCAAGAGTATTTCAGCGTAACCGTGCACATATCTCTTTCAAGGAGAGAGTGTGCATACGAAATGTATTGCACACACAGCTCTAACTGCTCCAGAGGCGTTCCTCCATCATTTGAGGTATACACACCGCCTGTGACTTACTTAGAAGAAGTAGAAGAGACTATAGGAATCAGTCTGATTTGAGGTAGATATGTGAACAAACCTATGACTTGAGCAGGTTGGGTCAAGGACCGTAGTGTTTGACGTAAATTATTTGTTTTGCAATGTAATGATTATGGTTTATATGTGTTTTATATGTGTTTGTGTGGGATAATGTGATTGGATAATCAATCCATTGAGCGTGATCGTCTCATTGTGATTGGATTTGTTGTGTTGAATTTTGAAGAAGTTCATTTTTCGTTCACGGTTTTTTGGTGACAAGGAAATGATTTTTGTGATTGAAGCGGTTTTCGCATTAATTGTGTAAGGTAATTATACTATACTTATTTTTTTGTTTAGTAATTTAAGATAAGTTTAGGTTTTAGAGGTAAGTTTAAGAGAAATGATTTATTTGATGGAGAAATTTCATTTAATCACTTAATGTGATAATAGGAATTGATTGGTATTTGAGAAGAATTGTTTTGGTTAATTAGAGATGTCTAGGTGAATGAATTAAATGAGAAGTGTGGTTCATTTGTTGAAAGAACTGAGTTTATTAAAATATTAGAGTTGTTTGTGATGAGACACTTTTTATTTTTGAAAAGTTAATTTGGAAAGCACACAAATTCAGACTCCATCTACTCATATACGCGACACACATGAGTACTACTGGACAACAACAAGAGAACACTACTAATCTGGCAGACAAACACACCCCGACAGAATTATTACAGCGTTAGTGTGGTACTCTACGTCTTTCGATAAAACACACACAGGGGATAATTGAAAGGAATACACGTACAATCTCACTACTCTCCCACTCATATTTTATCTCACTATCAGACATGTCACAATACAGTAGAATAAGAATTTAAAAGAAAAAAGAAAAGAAAAAGAAAAAAATAGAGTTGTATTAGAAATCAAACACTAACTAGGCTTTATCTAGAATTACCTTAGAGCATATAAATACAAAAAAAATAAAAACCCTAAACCCCTATTAAAGTTGGCTGATTTTTACAAGAGAAGAAAATGAAGAGAATTTTAGGGTTCTTGGTTAAGGTATTTTCTAATCCTTGTTTAGTTATAGTTATTTAATTTTCCAATTAATGTAATCAAGTATGAAGGGATTTAGGGTTTATAAATTAGGAGCTTTGATTGTTTCTAGAAGTTTATAATGTATAATTATTGATTAAAATCAATTAGTTTAATTGGTTACAAAGTATTTGATCATACTTAAGGGTTCTAGATCGCCCGAATTCAGTTGTTTAATTCACTGCAGAAAGTTTTGGCAGTTTGTAACGAGCATAACTCATTCATAAAAATTCAAATAAACAAATTATAACATACTGGAGATAACCTCAGAGAGTATATTTTCCATAAAAGTTAGCCTCGTGAGTTTTTATGGTCGGGAAGTGGGACAAAAGGTCGTTACAAAACCAGTGTGTAAAACATGCGAATTTCATGTTTTGATTTGAATATTTATAAAACTACTTAGACATCTATGTAAGGCTCTAAATCACGTGAAGTATAGTTTATTTATATATTTGTGTGTGACCCTTGAAATTTTGCTCAGTAGGTTATGAAGTATTAAAGTTTGGTTATCTAACGTCATAGTATTTTAAAAAGGGGTCAGATCTGGACTGAATTCTGGACACTTTGATAAATGAATTTCAAAAGGGTATTTGTAAGAGATGGTACTGGCTTGGGGAGAGCTAAGAGGTCATAGGACACATGGAATTTAGCAAGGTGAATTATGATTGAATAGGTGGAGAGTGTTAGTGGTACTTAGGACGTGAAGTGAGTATAAAAATTCTGCTCCAAATACAGAAATATTTAAATGTAGCATTAAAAGTGTAAAATGGCATATTAAGAGTGTGGAAAAGGTTAAATCAATGTAATAGAAGTAATGGTAGAAAGGCTAGATTCCATCATAAGTTGAGGTTTCATCATATGGGTTTGAATGCCTAATTGATGTAGCTTATTGTGTGCATAAATTGGTATATCATAATCCGTGAAAGAGTTTTGTGGAACTTTTGTATAGGTATATACTTTTTGTAAGCTGAGCATCAGTGTGAGTTTCAAAGTCCCAACTTTTAATGTTTACAATGGATGTGAAATGATGCCAATATGTTTTGGATGTGTTTCTAATCGCTGTATTATGTGTTTTACTTGAGGTCATGGACCGTTTTATGTGGGTTATTATAGGTGATATCTTTAATGTTTGTTGTGACTGGCTGTGTGATTCTGGTTAGAGGGTTAGTTGCTTCTACCAATTCCAAATCTAATTGGGAGGATTGAAAATAAATCTTCATTTCTGTTTGAGCCCGGTTATGAGGGTAGTGCTTCTACCTAATCCAAATTCTAATTGAGGATTGAAATAACCATGCTTGTTATGTGGATCGTAGGGCATGTTCCGATCCGCGTTGTGATTGATGTGGTATGTATATATAGCCTATGTGATAGCTAGCTTAAATGTTCTGCCTTTGATAAGTTCTGTTAATCGCAAAAAATTGTTTAGTTTTTTTTAAAGAGATTTGAATTATGTTGCCTTAAACTATGTACTCTGTCACCAACCGTATGTTTGATGTTTTTTAAGAGCATCATTTTTCAGTTGAGTTAATGGTGCTAAGTTAAGGAGCGAAGAGGCAAGAAAGACCGGTAGACGCATGGAGTTTATTTAGTATTTCTGTTTGAATAAAATGCGTTAGCATGAATTGTTTGGATTAATGGTTCTGCCATGTCATTTATTGACGAACCAACGTTTAATCATTAATAAAGACAGAATAAAGCCAATTAGGTTTTGGTAATTGTTAAGACACTTGTGTGTCTTTAGCTTACTATAGTTTCCATTTTAGTATACTCTATATATGACACCGATATTTGTTGTGATGAATCCTTCTTAATTTACTGCCTTGCGTTTTCGCCTTGGCGGGGTGTGACAGTAGAACCTTTGGACCACATGAAACTAGAGGATGTAGGCTTGAATACTTATAGTCATGACCTATTTTCTTATTCTAGGAATTTCCTTAAGTGTTGATTGAACCTGAGGCTAAAACTTTATACCTAAATTTTTCACCCTTAGAATGTAAATCTTCAAGAGAACAAAAGAGTACTCTGACCCACCCAGTCAACCCATATAGTCGGAATAGAGAATATTAGATGAAGGTAGTAAAACCCCTAACCATATCACACACCATCTAGCCACCTTCACCCCACGTAGCATACTTCCATCAAAATGGTGTGTATCGCAACATATTCATACCCCACTTAATTACTAAGTGAAGGGAGATCCAACCCCCTTTTGCTCGTTACATAAGCATAGAGTCAGGCTCGTTGACATCGAACAAAAACAAACGCTTTATTAGAGGAAAGGCAACTCAACTCATCTTTATTTTCTTAGCATTTTAGGTGTGTCATGTTGTTTATTTGAAGTTATCAAAATTTTGTTAATCACCTTGTGGGTTTGCAAGTAAAATTATTACAGGAATCAACCTAATGGTGAACTTGCTTGCAATTGAATTTTGGTGAAAGAACGAGAAATTTTTTCTTTTGCAACCCTAGGAGAACGGCGCAGGATTAATCAGATGCGTCGCCAGGCCTGCTACAGGAAAATTCGAATTTTAATTAATTTTTGAGAAATTAATCTTTTGTATCAATATACGAAATATGTAATTTTACTGAAAAACCAAACAGAAAAAACCACGATTACGAGTAACACATTCAACCATACTTTATTGATTTCATAGAGTCTAAACGTAGTTAATGAGGTTGTATTTATCATTCACTCGTGGATTTTACGCTTGGTGTTGTTCTTGTCTTTGATTTTTAGGTTATATTTGATAAGGAGAAGCCCGAGAGTTCTTAGGAGTTTCATGTGGACAATTCTTGGAGGACGATTAAACCATTCATCGCATGTTTCCATCTCCATTATTGAGTAAAACAGGGAGTACAAGTTTCTTTTACTTGTTTCTTTTCCCTTTATTCGTCTCATACAGGTACTTCTATAGAACATTGGGACAATGATCACCATAAGATTAGGGGGAAAGTAAGCCTTAGAAACCTATTCCTTTTAATTGCCATTTGCTTGTTCTTTAAATGATGCTAATATATCAAACATTGCGTTAAAAGGGAAATTTTTGACTCAAATTTTAAAAAAATTATGACAACACAACTGAACAAAACCGAGTAATAGATAGCGACTCATGGATAGGAATGTATATGACTAGCACAAAAGCCCGTCAGAATTCCTCCCCAAAAATGTAAGGTTTGCCTTTCACTCTTTAGGAAATTCGGTATCCAATATTGATACCCAAGATAAGTTTATACCTTTAGCTTTCTCGGTAAAGGTTCGAATGCAGTCATATGTGTCTATTCTGTCATTACAGATGTGTACTAAGGTCTTTTGTCGCCTTTATCTAGAGCATTGGTATCATTATTAAATTATATAAGAGTGTACCGATAGTATAATAAATTTTAAGAACTTTGTTTTATTGTGATGCATCCCGAGAACCGCATAGTGGAGTATTAGGGATTAGCTAGAAAAGAGGCACTAGGATTACACTTAAGTTTTTTAAAACCTGTAAATAATTCTGTGTCACGTCGACTATATAACTATCCCACATCCCTTGCCATGCACGTTACATATTTTAGTGCAGGATACCCCTAGTACAAGACCCACCTAGCCTATCCATTATATCATAGTTCTCGTAATTTGTTCTGTGTCAAAGCCGGACTATTATGAAGAGCATTGTCACTCTTAAACCAAGTGTTAAACCAAATCGTCTTAGCATACCTTGTAGTGTACTCGCCTATTTTAGTACATTATTGTTTTAACCCAGGTTAATTATTGTAGTACAAAAACGGGTTGCTAAGTCCTTATCCTTGGTTAATACAGTTGTGGACGATTGGGATTCATAGTAGTATTCATCTAATTGAATGAATTGTGGAGAATTAATTTATTACCCACCCACGAGCTCCAATAAGCTCCATGTATTTTGATCCACCCAATCCGGTCTTAGTTAGATTGTAAATAATCAAGTAAATAAAAGTTTAAGTGTAATGGAGGTGTACCTATAAACCCCCATGATGTATTATATGTTTAAGAAATGGCAGGGCAAAAGTGTACGAAAAAAATGTATTTTAAAAAAGGGAAAAAATTGTACGGGCTACCATTTGCTTATGTTTATGTTTATTATAGAGTCAAGAAAAGAAAAAGAAAGAGATTGATGTAGAGTTATGTAGAATTTATATATCTTTGTCTTGGCTTAGCAACCAAACCAACGTGTATTCGTATAAATAATTAGCTAACCCTTTCACCCTAAATTCACCCAAAAGTCACTCCCCAAATGTATCCTATCCGTTTCTGTTTCCGTTAATATTATCTTACACCTACACCCCACAACCCTTTAAAAAGACTTATTTGATAGTAATGACTAGTACTTATGCCTAGTGGTGGAGGTTTTGATCCTTTACCACCCCTATGGTAATTTATATCTATGACATAATTTAGTATTAATTTTTCATTCTCATAGTTTCTGTTATAATTTATTATGACACCGGAGTGAAAGCGAGAACCCAACAGTGATTGAGGTGCTAGTATATGCTTCCGTGCTTTTAATACGAGGTGCTATAAGGTATGTCGTAAAATGCTTTAAAGAGGTAGGTTAAATGAGTAAGTTAAATGACCCCAATATTGATATTGTCTAGGTAGAAAAGCCTATTTGCTTGAGGACAATCAAATCCCAAGTGTAGGGGTATTTGATGAGGTGTCATTTTATACACTTTTTCGGGGTCATTTAACTTCCTAAATCATGCAAATATGACCAGATTATGTGCTTAATCGTTTGTTTTCATGTTTTTAGCACTTGGATGACATTTGGAGGAAATACACGTGACTTGAGCTCATTTGGAGAAGAAACGAACAAGACTACGACTCTATACAAAATACTTAAAGAAGTTATGCATACAGAGTGTGGAGATGGCGTCGCGAGTTTCAAGCGACGGCGTCAGGACGTTTGAAGTGACGGCGTCAGAGATCTAGTGACATCGTCAAAACATGGCCTACCTAAAGAAACCCTAGAATATTTTGTGTCACGAGATTGAGAAGATCATTGCACTTGCGAGTGAAGTACCAAATATTGTTTTGGTCATAACTCTTTCATATAAACTCGGATTTTGACGATTCAACAGCCCACGCGATCACAACGAGAAAATCTACAACTAAGCAAAAAATGAAGCTGCGACGGCGTCGAGGTTTTTGGTGACGGCGTCGGGAATGCAGACCTAGGGTTTGCCTATAAATATAGCCTCATAACTTTGTTTTTATCAAGCCCCCAACCCTAAGTCCAATTATAGGGTTTGGGTATGCGTTTTTCCAGCAACTTAGAAGACCTAATTCAATCCATAAACATCTTGTAATGGTTTGATTATCATTTATATCTTAATTCATGTCTTCAATTCCTTTTGTTGATTATGATTTCTCTTGTTTAAGTATGCTTGGCTAATTCATCTAGTATTTATTTGGGATTGCATGAAACTTGTCAATAATTAATTAGATCTTATTGTTTTCTTATTGATGTTATGTATCTTCTATATTCATCATGAAGGCGTGACAAATTCAATGAGTTTAATTAATTTTAGTTTATAATTCTTATCTCCTATTGCTTCTTGTTGATGGATGTGCGCGTTAGGCTCTAGAAAACTAGCCATAAAATATTACATTGGCATAGACGTCTAGGGAAACGCGAGTGTGTAGAAAGGATACCATCGGTAACAGTCTTCATACTACCTTACTTGTGCGTTGCCTTAACAAAATATTACATAGACGGCGGGTTCGTGCAATTCGTTCATGAATTAGGAAATACTTACACATCGCATCACAAGTGTGACAAAGCAATAGGTAGAATTGGATAGCTAGCAAGAAGTAGTGCATCCTAGGTAAATACGCTTCACTGTATAATTGTATATTAGAATTAGGATTAGTAGTTAATTAGTTTAAAACAAACCAACTTTAAAATCTGAGATTTACTTGCTTTCATAAAATATAAAAACAAAAAAAGAATCTTCCTTCAACCCCTAGACCTTAGTGAACATTCAATCCGGCCTTCACAGTGCTATTCCCCTAGAGAACAATAACAACCCTCGAGTCTTGCCTATACTACGCTACAACGATTAGGTACTCTGTCTAGGGGATTGTAAAGCTTCCTGTGAAGTCTTCACAACCCTCACATCAAGTATATGGATAAGTGTGCGGCTATTGGATATGGGTTTCTCCCATTTCTCTTCCTTGGGGGAATTAGAGGCAAACGCGATTACCTTGCTGAAGCGGATCCGAAAGTTCTCCATGACTCAGGACTTTGGGGCACGAGCGACTGTTCATATTTTTAATAGGATTAGTTTCGCTATTGCTAAAGGAGTGGGGGCCTAGATAGTATCTCGGCTTCCCTATAATCTTTTGTAAATCCTATGAATTTCATGTTTTACGTAAAAAACCGGGCGAAAACGTAAAAACCCAGACGAAATCGTAAAAAAACGGATTAAAACGTAAAAAAAATAGATGAAAGCGTAAATGTAAAAAACTAGGTGAAATTGTAAAAAACACAAACACGCAAAAAAGGACGAAAACGTAAAAAAATTAAAGATAATAATACACGCTTGAAAGCTGAAAAAAGTGACGGGCAAAAAAGAAACAATTAAATTAAGAAGATCCGCCTAGTTGCCCATTTAGTGTTTATATATGCCCATAAGCGCCCATTTGATGGGCAAAAAGTGCCCATTTGATTTTTTACACATGCCCATAAGAGCCCATCAACAATAATTGATGGGAAAAAATGCCCCCTAAATTTTATAAAAGTGTCCAAAAAAGCCCATGAATTACCATATGCGCAAGATTTGCCACCTCTGCTAAAGGATGTATTCTGATGTTCACTCAAACAAATAAGTACTGTACAAACTTTAATGGGTCTATACAACTGCCCTGCCTATGGTCTAATAAATGGTCATTACTTAAGTTGTGTACGAACAAGATTCCATACAACACACGCAAAATATGTTCAAGAGTTGTACTTGTACAACATTATCAAATTTCCTAAAAAAACATACAAAGAACTAGAGTGTTCTTTCATAACAAAAGATACACAAAATGCACTCATCGGAGACATTAACATACCCTTTGAAAAGAAGTTTTGAAACAATGACGAATGATACTTGTAATAAAAAAGAACTCAGTCCACTGTAAGTGTTTCGAGTTTATGAAATTTATACTAAAACATGTTGTGCATAATATTTGAAATTATGTTTGAACTAATGTGAGTTTGTTTGATTTAGTTTGGAAGCTGTGATGACTTCAAAAATTAACTGGATACCGAGAGAGTAAGTTTCTTTGATTACTTATTTAAGGGGAGTGTTTGGTTTTTTATTCCTAGGCATTACAAGCTAATTAAGTCGAGGTTATGTATATGATTACTTATATAACTCATAATCAAGCTGAGAATCTCCTAAAACTGTTACAAAGATAAAATGGGTTGTGTACTTCTGATACAGTTCCACAAAATTATCTTATGTTACATACATGAAAAAAACACAAATAGCACTAAAAATGCATTGACGAACACTGGAACACACGTATTAAGCTCCTATAAAAAACGATACGGGTGGTCACAATGTTCATCAGTGTTATAAAACATGTTAATCAATGCATTTGTGAGTGTTTTGCACTTTCTACGCTAAAAACGCTTTTTATCTGTTCCTGTAATGGTAAAAAAGTAAATACTTCATATATAATGAAAAAGAGAGTAAAGTAAAGTATATAATTTTTGTGTTATTTCTGTATACAGGTATCAGTTGGATGTGTTTAAGATGGCTATGAAGCGAAATACTATAGCACATCTTGACACAGGTGCTGGAAAAACAATGATAGCCATTATGATCATTAAAGAAGTTGCACTTTCACTTAAGAAGCAACCATCTCAAAAGAAACTGATTATTTTCTTGGCCCCAACTCGTAATCTCGTTCAACAGGTCTCTACGTTTATATTAGTGAAAATTACGGATGTAACTGTATTAACCTAGTGTATTATCATATAGGGCCGTTTTTGGACCGTACTCTCAGTTTTGTCACTTTTGGCGAACGAGGCGCATTAATTTTGCTCGCCATTATTACTTTATTTGATTTTGTCAATAGTTGGAGCGCTAGACATGAATATATGGCGTTCTAGACCCCACTTTGCGCGCCAACCTTACCAAAATTTACAACATTAAGTTAAGGTGCTTTGACCATGAAATGAGGTAGATAGTTACGGTAAATGATACTCGGAAATGGTAATGGTTACAGTAAATGTTAAACAAAGGTAGATGCAGAACTAACCAAATTAAATTGGGAAATGGGAAATGGAGCGCAAGCTCCATCATTTGAGCGCTAGAAATAGGAGCTCCATTATTTTATTTTTTCTCAATCGGACACGTGTTGCTATGTGACTGGTTTAAAGTTTTGGGGCGCTAAAAATAGTAGTGCAGCGCGCCAGTTGTGACATAATTGTAATGTGTTATATTTTGGGTAGAAATTGGTAAAGGGGTCGGGTATAAGTCTGTACTGGTAATTTTTTTTAAAAGTAAACTAGCACAAAGTTTTGTCCAATTATGATAGTATGTATACAAAAACATTAATCAGTTAACAATTTTGGCTTTGTAAACTACTATGTTTGACTCCAAAAGTCAAATATATGTGTCTCTTGTATTGGAGTTGGACAGAGTAAGTTTTAAGTTAATCAAAGCGAAATCAACTTTTATCATTACATTTTTAACGATGTTCATTTATTTAACAATATGTAATTAAGATGTATGATTATAATGTTACCAAATCTGCGTTGCAGCAATTCAATGTTATTAGGGAAAACACAGACCTCGTGGTTGATTTTTACCATGGGAATATTGTGGGCAATGATAAAAATATCAATGGGCATAAGGTTGATGAATGGGATGCTGCGGCTTGGGAACATGTGACAAATAAAAATCAAGTGAGTTTGTTTATAAGGGGTGCTTGGGATTGCTTATTAAAATTGCTAGTATAGTTATCGCGATACAACAAATAAGCGGTTTTGAATAATCAGGTTGACAGTTTCTTTCCAAAATGCTCATATATTTATTTTAAAAAACATGTAAGCAGTTTTAATAAGCAACTCCTGACACCCTATAGTTTGTCTTTTATATATAGATTATAAAACGGTATGTTTTTTCTTATATTATTTGCTTTACAAAGGTACTGGTCATGACACCTCAGATTTTGCTGGATACTTTGAGGAAGGCATTCATTAACTTTGAAATCATATGTTTAATGATTATGGATGAATGTCACCGTGCAAGTGGTAGTCATCCTTATGTCAACATAATGAAGGTAATCATCTATCGATCAATATGTTGGATGTAGGTGTTTGTGAATGAACGAAGAATGTTTCTAAAGTTGTATTTTTTTCTGAAGGAGTTTTATCTAAAAGCCATTAACAAGCCAAAGATTTTTGGCATGACTGCATCCCCTGTAACAAAAAAAGGTCTGTTTTTTGGTCCTTTTTAGGTTATTCTGCACACATCATTAAAAGTTATGCTAATTAGCTTATGTATCAGGTGTCCGTTCGGCTGAAGACTGTGAAGATCAAATTATGACACTCGAAAGTGTCTTGGATTCTGTGGTAATAATATGTCATTTAACAAGCTTTTGATAAAACATTTTATTCGAATGCTTTTTTGGAATACGAAATTTCAAAGTTGTGCAGGTTTATACATTAAGGAACAGGACAGAGCTCGAGAATGTAATTCCATCTGCTTCACATAGATATTGCTTCTATGACGCATCCAAATTTCTCCATGTGGAAGTCAAAGGCGAACTCAAATCCTCACGATTAAAGGTATACATATTTTCCGCGACAAAAAACAGAATGAACCATGATTGTCAATTATTGTTGCTTAACTTTTCTCATTGTTTCCCGTCACAGTTTGAACCGCAACTGCAAAGTAAGTTCAAAGATGTCGATAGAAAGCTAAGAAAGAGGTTGTGTAACGATCATGCTAAGATTGTTTATTGTATTGATAAACTAGGCCTTTTGTGCGCTTATGAGGTATGTTTAGAATGCATTCATATAGAGTAAACTTATTTGTAGTATTGGCCATATTTAGATATGATTTATTGTTTTTCAGGCCACTAAACTTTGCATAGAGAACGCACCAAAAGCCGTAGAAGGATCTGATTTGTTTCAACAAAGCTTCTCAAAGTATATACATTTTCTAGAGGATGTTTTATATATTATTGAAAAATCCTTGGCCAATGGTAGTATGATTCTCAGTACCTTTTACTTGTTTTCATTATCGCGCATATGTTACTAGTTGTTACTAATTTGAATATTTTGTTATTTGATTAGGCCATAAAAATATTTTAGATTCCGGATGTGATTATAAAACGTTGGTAGCAGCTGGCTATATCTCACCCAAAGTTTATGAACTGCTTCAACTTTTCCAGTCACTCGGGTAACTAATATTTCTTTTTTCATCATAACTGTAACTCTTCGTATGTTTCTTGAAATCTATATCACAAAATAATATAAAAGAATGATCACGAGGATAGTTTTCATGAAATGATATCGTTTCTATTAAGAGGTTGTTTGGGATTGCTAATTGAAACTACTTATTTTCATATTGCATTTTGGTACAAAAGATAAACATTTTTTAGCGTGTTTGTGACTTTTTATCCAAACCACTTATCAGTTTATATGTTAGTAATTTGTGAGTGAATAATCTAGAAAGCCAATAAGTAGCTTAATATAATGTCAAACTGAACTTCGACCTCTTAAATTGTCTTTTGAGGTACTGCTTTCAGGGAAGCTACACAAGTATTATGCATCATTTTCGTAGAAAGAATTATAACAGCCAAAGTATTGGACATAATTGTGAAAAGAGTCGCGGACTTGTCTCATTTAGAAGCTTCATATTTGACTGGGAATGCAATGTCACCTAACCATCAAAAAGAGACTCTTGAATCTTTTCGCTCCGGAAAGGTACATAAATTCCCATATTCAAAACAAAATGTAACAATACACATTGTTCTTTGATTTTTAACCAAGTGAACGAACACATACACCTTAATTAGGTGAATCTACTATTTGCTACGGATGTTGTTGAGGAAGGTATCGATGTACCAAAATGTTCAACCGTAATCCGTTTTGATATGCCACAAACGGTTCGCAGTATTGTCCAATCACGGGGACGAGCTCGTAAAAGTGACTCTGAGTTTATCATAATGCTTGAGAGGTAACAGAAACTTTATTAACTTTTATCTATCATAAGTCATAACACATGTAGATTATATATATAAGTTTTATGATCAACAGGGGGAATGAAAAACAAATAAAACATGTTTGTGACATTGTTAAAAGTGAGCATTCCATGATGGATAGAGCTAAAAACCGAGACCCTAACACAAGTATCGTAAAACCCTCTAACATGAAAGAAACAGAAACGTATTACGTTGAGTCAACAGGAGCTTCAGTCACTGCAGATTCTAGTATTAGTCTCATTCATCAATATTGTGCTAAACTCCCACGTGACAAGTATGGTTCTTTTCATGATCCTATTTATTGTCATTTCATTTGTCATTTGATTTCTGATATAAATTACTTGCTCCATACTTCATAGGGTCTACACACGAAAACCAGATTTTAAATGTCTACAAGTGGAAGGTTTGTATGAATGTGAGATGACGCTACCGCCCAATGCTGAGTTTCAAACAATTACGGGTCCACCTTGTAAGACATTCCATCTTGCGAAACAGATTGTATGTTTGGAGGCGTGTAAGAAGCTGCACCAACTGGGAGCATTAACCGATCATCTACTTCTTAACAATGAACATTCTTCACCTTCAGGTAATTATATATATAATAATAGCAATTGAAAAAAACACTATTCACGTTAAGCACTGTGGCCGGCCCAATATATATATATTTTTTTACATTGCTACAGTGCTGGGCAGACCAAATTTTCTTTTTAAAAAAAAAAAAAAAAATTGTTGGCACAAAATAGGGGAAAAAATATGTTACAAAAGTACCGACGCATTCAGATAAAAAAATACCCGCGGTAACATTTCCGAATTGACTTAAACACTGTCATTTTACACGATGAGACCAAAAAAATAAATTCGCAAAAAATAAAAAATAATAAAATAATAAAAAAATAAAATTTTAACGCCACGCAACAACCAAAGCTACATGCTTTTGGGCCAGTCCCCGACTTTTTTATTCCTTTTTATATTGCTACAGATGCTGGCTCCCAATTTTTTTTTTTTTTAAATTTTTAAATTGTTTGGCACAAAATAGGGGAAAAAAATGTTACAAAAGTACCGACGCATTCAGATAAAAAATACCCGCGGTAACATTATTCGAATTGACTTAAACACTGTCATTTTACACGATGAGACCAAAAAAATAAATTCGCAAAAAAATAAAAAATAATAAAAAATAAAAAAATATAAAATTTAACCAGTACATCAAAAAGTTAACCCGCACTATTTAAACATGAGACCGAAAAAATAAAACCCGCACAAAATACAATTCTCATTTAAAGCCCATGTTTTTCCCATAAAATATATATTAAAAAAAATCCCTATACTAAAAAAGAAAACTTTAATCATAAGCCCCACACATAAGCCCAAGATAAAAAAAACCCAAAACAAACTATTAAACCCCGAGGCCGAAAAGAAAAAATAAAAACCGCACACAATAAAAAAAAATTAAAATAATAACCGCCTCGCGTAGTAAAAAGGACGACGTAGTTTTGTTCTACACGCTATAGTGCTCGGCCCTTTGGGCCCCCAACTTGGGCCAACCCATTTGGTTTTTTTTTTTTTTTTTTTTTTTTTTTTTTTTTTGTAGGCAATGTAAAAAAAACCGCTCGGCACAAAATAGAAAAAAAAATTACAAAAATATTGACTTATTAAAATAAAAAAATACCAAAACCCGCACAAATAAAAAATAGAAAAGAATAAAAATAAAATTTTAACGCAAAAATTAACCCGCACTATTAAACATGAGACCGAAAAAATAAACCCACACAGAATACAATAAAAAAACGCCATGTTCCTATAAAATTATATTAAAAAAAAACCCGCATAGCCAAAAAAAGAAACCTTTAAACATGAGCCCCACACATAAGCTCATATAAGAAAAAAAAACAAACTATTAAACATGAGGCCGAAAAAATAAAACCACACAAAATAAAAAAAATAAAAAATAATAATGCCTCGCAACTACGCGAAAAAAATTAACGACCCGCAGCAACGCGCGGGTAATCACGCTTGTTAACATTTAAAACAAAATGCTACAGATCCTTTTCAATGAATCATTTTCATCATAATGATATTCTGATGAATTTTACGTCTGCAGTCCTAAAGTCGATCAATATAACTAAAGGAGGACCAAGAGCTTCACTTTACGAGCTGTGCCAGAAAATGCATTGGCCGAGTCCTAACTTTACATCATCTGAATGTGGTGACACTTATGACAAAAGAACATCGGTTATTACATTTGAGTGCCACATCAGCTTAACTATTCCTTGTTACGGTGTTATCGAACTCAAGGGAGATCCACAAGCTGATAAGAAGACTTCTTATGACTCTGCTGCACTATTCATGCTCCATGAGCTTGAGCGAGTAGGAAAGATCAAAATCGGCTAATAAGTCTTAAATAGTTTAGTCAAACTAATTATCTCGCTAACTCTATATCTACCTCTACTATTTATAATGCATATCTATAATGCATTTGGACATTTGTATTTTTAGAAGTCTTAAAATGCTAACTTTACGCAAGTTACTAATTTAATACATTTGCTTAATCAAAATACAAATTAATATGAATTTCAAATTTGTAACCACTAACGTTATTAAAAAATAAATATATGTAATTCCATTAATAATTAAATGTTCTCATAATCTAACTCATTATTGTTTTCTTTTACTAGGTTAGTTTAAGTTAACTTAACCTACTTCAATGCTTAAGTGATGTAATAAAATACTTATAACAAGATAGAAAAATGCAAAGTAAGAGACAAGAGTTTTCAACGTATAAATTCTTATTATAAGTGAATAAAGAATTTACTAGGTTTACTTTGCGAAATAAGTAAACCAAGTTGAATGAGAAGTATTGTATATGATTTTATCTCTAAACTCAAACTAAAACCTAAGTTGTAGTTTGAGTAATAACTATGCTTTAACCAATTGAATATGATTCAAGGACTTAATTATTTTGAGGGAGTAAAAGTGTTTGTGAATGATTTAACATTAATTGCACAAACTTAACTTTTACTCATTTACAACTATATATATATATATATATATATATATATATAGTCACTTTATTTTCAACACCAATTTAAGTGCGAGAACTACTTTAAACCAATCATCTTTTTTTAAATATTATATATTTTTATTTAAATCAAAATGGTATAATAGTCTAAGACAATTTCTATTTTATTTGTGATTTTTTTTATTAAATTCGTTTTTTGAAATCTCATTATTTTGGGAAGTGTAGTTTTTATTTTATTTTATTACTTTTTTTTTCCAGAATGCATTCTTTGAAAAAGATGATGTGCATATATGTTTTTTAAATAATTTAAATTAACATATGTTTCTAGAACGTAATTGTTTTTTTTTTATCAACCTACCAATATTTTTGCCTAACCATTATTTTTTTGGAAGTTTGAAACACAAATCAAAAAACATAAATCTGTATAAATAAAACAAAATTCAAATACTTATATGTTACATTTCATTTAATTACAATTACAAAAAAACACATATGCAATAATCGCATCTCTTCAAAAATCGCAAATTATCTTCATGTATATATGTATTTCATCAACTTCTAGGTCTTCAATGGTCACCATCTTCATGAATCTGAAAGAAACATACACAAAAACAATTAAACAACAAAACAAATAGGAAACGAAATAATCACACAACTAGGATAACACATATGCACAATCTAAAATGGAAAGGCACAATTTAAAACATATATGCATGACTTTTTCCTTGATTTTATATCAACCATAAAACACATATGCATTCTCTTTTAGAGATTTTATACCAACAATTAAAACACATATGTACCATTTCTCTAATTTTAAATTAACATTGAAACACATATGCACACACTTTTATAGATTTATATGAGCCCAATTAAAACACGTATGCACCCTTTTAATTGATTTCCTACCAGCCATAACATGCACCATTCATTAAAACACGTATGCACTATTCCATAAAACCCTTTTCAAGCGTACGCATAGTAAAACATTGTTTACCAACACATGCCCAGTTTAGATAGGGATGTTCTTTGGTTCACATTAGTTAAATTTCATGTTAGATAATAAAATAGCAGGCTTCGGCTTAACTGTTTAACCTATCAACTAGCATAATCAAGTTTACATTACTATAAGAAAACACTACATCAATTTTGACATTAAAACAAAGAGTTGGCGACCTATAGATAATGATCATGAAAATCGTGTGTACATGTTAGGAAATAATTAAAAGGTACTTACTCGGTAAAACCTTCATGAACAGTACAATACGAACCACTTCCAAGACGGTTACCCTTCTTCAAATTTGTGAAAGATGTGTGTATGCAACAGCGGTTGTGCTCGACGGTGGTGCTCGGAAGTGGCGATGTCGACAACGGTGGTGCTCGAATTACACCACCGTCAAACTTGCTTTCATCTTCAAATTCGGTTTTTCTGTCAAACCTTTTCTTGAGATCCATAACAATTACCATACAATGCAAGATCCAATTCGATTATAGAGAACAAACACACATTGATTTTAGCCTACAAATTGATAAAACTAAACCCATCTATATAATCCCCAACAGTAAAATAATTATCCGATCTATGTAATCTTAATTAAACCAACATGGAAAAAAAATATAAAGAGTGATGTTTTTCTTGATTTGATTTTCGGCAGGAACAAACAAAAGTATGATATAGAGAGAGTTGGAAGGGGCCGCCGTAGGTTAGAAAAAAAGTAGATAAAAGGAGATATGAGATTTGGAGTAGTAACATCAATTTAGGGAACGGTTAATAAAAGAAAATTTATGAAATACCATTTATTCCCTTTACTAATTTACAAAAGTTTCCTATTCTTTTCATTAGTGACACCAATGGCATATATCATCTCATCAATTGATCTGAATATCTAACGGTTAACATGAGTTCTCGTAGTTCTTGCACTTAAGTTGGTGCTGAAAATAAAATTACAATACATATATATATATATATATATATATATATATATATATATATATATATATATATGCTAAGGTATTTATATATTATTATTTATTAATATTTTTATATATATATCTATTATTATATATACTAATTTACTATTTATATATATATATGCTAAGGAATGGGTAATACCCGTTGGATAAAAGGTGTGTGTCCATAATATATGGCACTTTGTCTTTGTTACAATTGTCTATTCTAAGTAATGGATAAACGTGCTTTAGATAGGAGAATGTTGACAACTGTTAGTTACCCATACTTGGATATGTTGACGTTTGGTTGATAAGGACTCGTTCATATTCTTTTAAACATATTTCGCCTATTCTTCAGTTACTTAGACATTTGTTTAAGTATTTAGTGTCTTCTTTTATTGAGGAGATCGAATGAGATTCAGTTAGCTATTGTCATCATTTACCGAACCCATTACCTTCTTCTTTGGTTTATGGACTTCATTCACTGAGTTCCGTCTCAGTGAATGGTTAGTCTTTCTCTTAGACTCAGGTTAAACATCTTGAAGGTAACTCATTGAATGACTATTCATTCAGTGACTTGCTGTATGTTTAAAGTTATCTAACACTTATGATGTTTTCTATTCAAATACTAGACAACGATCGTTGGGCACTGAATCGCCCCATCAATCTCCCCTTATTTGGATATAAGAATAGCTTAAGTGTTTTTCAGCGTAAGTGAGCAAGAAAACTTCTTCTTACACTGAAATTCTAGAAAGCATTTAAGGAAACTGATAATAAGACACCTCATTTAGTTCATCAATTACAAAGTCCTATTAGTCTATTACAAAAATTACAAAATAAGGTGAGTACTCAGACTTCCTTGAACCTCATCATTTCTAGTTTAGCTTTCTTTGTCAACATAATGTGCTTGTCAGATCTTTGATTGATCATCTAATCTATTAGCTTCACAAACCTCTGTCCCACAACAGACTTATCTTGGAAGGTCATCATCTTGTAGGCAAACATGGTAGTAAACGTAAATATCATTAACTCTCTAAAAGGACTCTTGACCAAGTTCATCAATGAAGAACACTCCCCATTCAAGGACCTCAATAACCTTCCGTGAACTAAACCTTACTCCTTCAAGGAGATGTCTTGCAGTGGAGACCAACAATAGTCACAACTTTTCTCTTTTTCTGAAGTGACTCTAGGATAGTGGGATCCTGAAGAGCTAGTGGGATGTTTTCATCAATTTGAAGGCTTTCTCTAATTATTCTGAGTTCTTTATACTTGTTTCCTACATAATTAATCAATTCATGCATATTTTTTTCTTTTTCCTCAATATGGGTTCCATCATGTCTCATTCCCTCATGACAAAGTCACAAAACTTGAACTACTTGAAGAATTCAAGTTTTTAGATCATTGTTTTTGTAGACCGTCACTGATACGGGTTTGGTCTTGGATGTATGAACAAGTCAGTAATCACACCCTTTCCTCTTGTTTTTGTTATAGTCTTCACATACTTATCAAAGACTTTGTTCTTCTTTTCAGCCTTAGCTTTGAGTTTTTCATTATGAATTCTGAAGGCTTAAGCCTGACGATTTATGAAATCTTTACCATACTTAATTAGTTGACCAGCCTCCTTGAATTCCTCTAGAGTTACTTTGACGATCTCATATTTGTTCAACATTTCTTAGTTAGCCTTTTCTTCATTCTCAGTAATTTTTAGTGACTTGATCGTATGTTCCCCTTAATATTCTTCCATATGCAAGTACGTACTCAATCAATTGAGACTCTAGTTGTGGTTAAGGACAAACTTTCTTTGATGCCTTTACAAGTTTGGGAGGTTTTAGAACCGTAGGGGGGTAAATACAGTCTTTTCGACTTCTTCAAAGTTTATAAAACTTCAAGTCACAAAGAGACCAAATGGTGATACTATATAGGTAACAACACAACCAAGAAGTAGATAGATAGATAGATAAAGAGATAAAGAGATAAACACCACGATATAGATTAGTTCGGGATGAGGCTTTTATGCCATTCGTACGTCCAGTTGCGAAACTACGTCACGATACTATTAAACTAGTATAATCTATCCGATGGACTACAAACTGTTAAAACTTCTAACCACCAATAAGCACTAAGATCGGCGCTCAATAAGAAGACCCACTCTCAACGGTATTCCACCCTCGGAAACCACCCTCAAGGACTCGTGATTCGACTTATCACAAAGACTTCCCCTTTGGAAGTATCACAAACCCTACTAGATCAACACCCGATCTAGGCTTGACCACCAAGGTACAAGACTTCAGTTACAACCAAATTGAATATAAAGTTAATTTATTAAAATCAAGCTCTAACCTAACTTAGAGACTAAATTCTAATAGAAAGGGTGTAGAGAAGAAGACCTTTGACTTAACATACAAGTGTGGGTTAGGCATTTGAGTGGCTCTCTTGCAGAGATGTGTTCTTTTCAAAGAATGATAGAAGATAAGATTAAAAACACAAAGAAGTCTTTAGACTTTGAGGGATAGAGAGAAGAAATATAGAGGGAAAGAATGAATGGCAAAGGTGAGGAATACACTAATCAAGAGGGGATATTTATAGGCCAACACATGAAATTGGAAAAAATTTAATTCAAGAGTGGCGCGCTGCCCACGCGCCAGACCCCCTGTTCGATTTTTGGCATTTTAAATACCCATTCTTGCTAAACCCCCAATTGCACTCACGTTTGAACTTTCCAAGTCCATTCTAACACTTATAGTGTTATAAGGTCAACCAACTCAAATAGCCATTTGATAAAAATATTTGTAAAATGTTTAAAAGAAAGTATTGGGATGTTTGTCAATTATAAAAGAGAAAGAGAAGAACTAATGGACAAAAGGTTTATCTTTAGGTATTCCCCATGCATTAGATAATAGATTGCCTCGTATAATTTGCAATTCAAATTCAAATTAAAGTGAAATAGGTTGAGTTTAAGATTGGTTAATATAGTTGGCATTGTATGATAGATGGAACATTTGAAATTCAAATGTTGTGAAAGGGTTGTGTGTGGAAGAGATTGGGTCAGTATCTAAACATGGTTGAGTTAAGAAGTGGTATGAGTTGGCTGGGTTAACCACAACGAATATTCCAAAGAATATGCCAAACTTGGAGAGAAAGTGTGGATGTTAAGAGGGGGAAATTTGAAATTCAAATTTCAAATTGTGCTATCTAGATGAGTGAGTGAGTTGTAAAGTGAGTTAGATCTCACACATAGGAGCCTATGTTAGAATGTGGGAGACATGCTTGATTAAACAATGATTGTTTGAAATATTATTATTGAGGGTTGTGAGATGGTGAAGTGTAAAGTTGCTAATGTATGTAAGAGAGGTGAGTTGTCATAATTCAAATTTCAAACTCAAGCTTGTGTGAGAGGAGGAAGTGTTTTGTAGAAGAATGGTGAAAAGGTTTATCAAAGTGAGAAACAAGTGATAATATGTAAATGGTATATTGTCTAGAAAAGAGTGGGACAATATATGATTGAGGATTGTTTATGGGAGTGTGAGAGAATGTGCAATAAATCATAGAAATAATTGGAAGAATGTTTAATGAGAGGTGTGAAGGAATTAAGTGGGATTGTGTAGGAATGTGAGATAAATCATTTGTTTAGAATGTTGGGGACAAACAAATGATTAAGGGAAGGTTTAATTGAGTTATGGAGCAAATGTGATATGAGGAGAATGTGGGAGATAAAGAACATCCAAGTGGGAGTTTGTAAAACATTTAATGTTGAAAAGTGATAAAAATGTACATAGGACATTAACTTTCAAATACACAAATTCAAATAGTCAATATGAATGAATTCATAATTAAATATCAATTAGCATAATCACTAATCATCTTTATGCATACAAGCTAAGTTATTTGCATCTCAAGTAAAGCATTTCCCATAAATGGAAAAGATGTGTTTACGCAAAGTGACATTTAACTTATTTTGACCAATAAGGGAGTAAAACTCGTTACGTAAACGGATTATGGTCATATGAATACTTTCGTTGGTATGTTGAAAGTATGGACGTTCTAGGTGTTAGTGCAAATATTACGATATTTAATCTATACGATCTCTTTATGTTTTGGTGATGACAAACATGTGACTTGTAATACGTAACGTAAAGTGCGCTAGTTACTCGTAATCACAAATCATCAATGCATACATGCATCTACATCTCACGACGTCTCAAGTCTACATCAATACATCTCTCGACGTCTCAAGTCTACATCAACACCGACATTTGTTTGCACCCGACGTAAATCACCTAAGGTATGTACAAACAACATTAAACTTATAGGATGATCAAAGAAATAAGTTTTTGTCTTAAACATTATATTTTTATAAATGTAACAAAACAATTTCTCAAAAATTAATTAGACAAATTATTTTTTAATTATAAAGAAATGTTTTATGTAGTAATTATTTCAAAATTCAAATCTAGCAATTTTCCCCCCAAAACAAGTGTCACTTTCACCAGACAAGTTTGTCACCACAAAAAGACAAAAACAGGAGCGTCTGTCGGGGCGGTCACTTAAATAGGCCGGCGGCCCCATTAAATATCCGGTGGCCCCTTAATATATATGGGACCGCCGTTTTTTGACAGCTCCTATAAATAGTGAGTCACCTCCAACTATTTTCATAACCCTTTTGCACGAATTTCTTTCAGTTCTTTCTCTCTCTAGATCTCACTAAATTTGTCTAAACCTTTGATCATTTAACATGTTTAATCTTGTTTAAATGTGATCCAATCTTCTATCTTTTCTTTTTCCCTCAAGTGCAAGAGAAGAACTTTCGTTATCGTCAAAATACGAAGTTATGTAGTCTAGTTAGTTCATTTGTAACATATGTTACATATAGATTGAGTCCATGTCTTCCAATCTTTAGTAGTGTGTAGATCCAAATGATGTATATATTTGGATGGGTTGATTGTGGGTTGGTTAGTATTTTAGGCCTTAAAATACATTGGTGAAGTGGTAGATTGGTTCTAGCTAAGATTAGGACTCGACATTTAGCTTAGTGTTCGAAAATAATGTAAGCGACGCGATTTATGTGTTTAGGCCATAAAACACAAGGTTTGTTATGTTGGGCCATAAAACATAACGGGTTTGGTTGTATCCAAGAAGGACTCGACATTTAGCTTAGTGTCGGAAAATAATGTAAGCGACGCAGTTTATGTGTTTAGGCCATAAAACACAAGGTTTGTTATGTTGGGCCATAAAACATAACGGGTTTGGTTGTACAGAGAAGGACTCGACATCTAGCTTAGTGTCGGAAAATAATGTAAGCATTGGTATAAGGTTTTCTTCGCCGAAAGGGAGCTTGTTGATTAGTGAAGTAACTCTCGAGTTGGATACTCGAGGAGTGGAGTAGGGCGAAGAGGAACTTCGTGACCGAACCACTATAAATCATCGAGTCGGTTTACATTTTCTTTTACCTTTCTCTTTACTTATGTCTTTACATTTATCGATTTACTTTTACACATGCCTTGTGCTTATGATTGTATGCATTGTTGTGTATGTTGTGTTAGTCATGGTTGTGTAGCTTTTTATAGTAAACATTGTGAGTGTGGTTATGGGTTAGATATTCGCTAGTTTTTTAAATTAATTATCAAAACTTTCTTATTGCGTTCAATCTTTAATTGGTTATTTGATACAAATGGTTCTAGTCCAAAAAACTCTCGGAGGCGGTCCCTTTAATAGGGCGGACCCTGATGTATTAGTCGGCCCCATAGATGTATGGGACCGCCCGACAGATGACGTCATGTAATAATTGATATAAAAAGATTTATAATTTTTGAAAGGAAAGTTTTCACCCCCCTACAGTTTCAACATTTGGTATCAGAGCCACTCGCTCTAGTTTTTCAAGACATATGGTTTTTAAATGAGTTTCAGATCCATGTATCAAATTACCTCATGAAGGGGATTAAATAGAAAGTGTTTGTTGCTTGATTTCGTACTATTTTTGTTATTAAAATATAGTTCGTATACTAGGTGAAGGGAAATTTTCTCAAGACTTGGATTGCCTTAGTGTCAATATATGTTTGTCTAAGTCGTAAGAGTAGAAATGACGTCTAAAAACACGAAAATTTTGTGTGTGGAACAAATTTTAACAGTACTAGGTTTACAGGTTAAGTTTACCAAATGATTTTGAACACAAAACGTGTTTTGGATCACTGGTGGCGGTCCCCTAAATGTTAGGGCGGCCCCCAAATATATCTGGGAGCCGTCACCTTTATGGGGGCGTCTGTCTGTTTCAGCAGAATTTGGCAAACTTCAAAAAATCATATAAAATTAACCGTAAGTCCGTAGAAGTTGTGCAACCCGCCATTTTAAAGATAATTGAGTCTACTTTTATTTAAAAATACTTTTAAGTCTTCATTCTAAACCTAAATAAGTCAGAAATGCAAAATAATATATAGTGGTCAAAACTTTGAGGGTTAGGTTTAAGGTAAAGCTTGTATTTTTATTTTTTACTTTTGTGGTCGGGCATTTCTAATTGATATATCTTTGAAAAATAGTGTATTTGTCCTTTCAAAATATTGATCTTAATTAATTTTGAAATAGGAGGAACCATTTTATTTAAAACTCAAAATCAAGCTATGTATACATCGTTTTATATCTCAATCGCAAATACACGCGAATTATTATGTGTATGCTAGATGATTAGTGTGTTTACTTTTGTTTCAACTGATTAATGAATATAATAATGTAATTCATTACTATATGTATTGACAGTAATTATATTTCTACACAATTGTTACCATGTATGTTATTTGTTGTTTTCTAGTTTTTGGATTATGCCTAATAGGAATTACAAATGACTTCTTAGGTTTATTGATTGTCGTAAGCTGCAAAAATTGTTTGTGGCATTGCATATTGGCACTTAGATCACTATATCTACGAGTTACATAAAACGTCCTTGTAGATCATTTTGGAGTGTAGTAACCCATTTAGGACATGATGAATTCAATAGTTTTTAAGTTTGTGAAAAAAGAATGTCCTATGTTCATATATTTCTTAAAACCCTGTCACTAAAATATTTCCAACAGAATCATACTCTCTTTCAACAAGATGTCTAATCTTTTCATAAATCTTGTGGCGTTTGACTTGGGATGGTTAACAAAATAAAAGATGGTATTAATACATTGGTAATTAAGTAAAAAAAATGTTTTTATAAAACTTTGCCTATGTTTGCATTGTTCTAACACAAACATAATTTTATTCCTTTTATTAATATAGATTGTTGTACAAAAGATTTGTGTTGTTGTATTAAAATGGTTAGAAAATCATTATATACTATAAATGTCAAAAACTATGCATATTATGCATAACAAAATTATAGTTTTGCACTACGCAAAATATTTTGACATCTTGAAGTTAGATATTAACCTGTCATTATTCACAACCTCACACCTTACAATAGTCTTAGGATTATTGGAAATATGAAAAATTATTTATTTGTCTTCTTTAAAAGGTGTTCGTGAGGGTCAAGAAAGATTTCGATATTTATTATACTCATTTATTCAAACTATGATTGATGTTATTATCGAATCTTAATTGACAAACTTTCGAGTATGGACAATGAATTCGGATTATTATCTGGTTTAGTTAAGATTATATCAATAATATTTAAGAGATTATTATCTTAAACCTACATACTCAATCACAACTCGAATTGATATGAAAATAACACATCCCTTTCCAAGACGATAGAATATGCAATGGATCATAACTTCGCACTTGTGTAGATGATGTTATATTGAGTTACTTGTCCAATAGTTGTGTTTCCATTTATTTGCAAAATATGAATCATAAAAATACACAATGAAGTAGGATTGACGACTTGAATGTTTCATTCGAAAAATGCTAAGTAATTTACTTGCAATGCAATTGGTTAATTTCGTTGTTTCCAAAAAAGCCAACATGAGGCAAATGTACAATTATATGCTAACTTTGCTTCAAACAATTCTAAAAAGCCAACTCAAAACTCAAACTCACTTCTTATCAAAACTTTCTTTCATTACCAAAGGAGCATTCACAATTTTCTTCTTTATCATAAAATAAGAACCCTTTAACATCAAAGGTTAGGACTAGGATAATTAAAATGTTCACAAAATATTTTTGTGCTTTTCTTTTCAATGAGTGAGCGTTGTAAAAGGATTTCGGATATGAAAGATGATTATTATTCAAACGACATTCAATCTAGCATTTCAAATCTATTACAAATTAGTTATGAATATGATATCGAGACTAGGATATATCTGAGCACAGGAAATATACAAACAAATGGACCATAGATATTTTCCCGTGTCACATGTTTAAACCATCCTCGGTTAATCATAATCACCAAGTCGATAGCAAGACACAAGATAGTCCGAAATGCAATTCACACTTTGCAATGAAGGAATATTCATTGGAGTCCTTAAAGTGTTCAAATTGTTGTGTTTAGCTATGGTACAATTTATACTGGCTAAATTATCACAATCTAAGTAGGATTGACGACTTATGGAATTTCCATCGGGAAACTATAATGTACTCCGACTGATAAGCAAGACTTGGATGTCATTTCTGGAACAATCAAAACCGGAGAACCCTTATAACTTATATAAGTTTCTCTTAATAACCTTATTATCCAAAACCTTCTCCCAAATATGGAAAAATGATCCTAGCCTAAAATTTGGCACCTCAGGATCGTGGATTTCATCCTAGATTCATCTTCAGTTTAGGTAGATCCGCCCTATGGCATTAGATTTAAACATCTTTCTCTTGTCAATCTCTTGCTTAAAAGTCTAACATAGATGTAACTAAACTTTAGTTAATCGTCATTATTTCTACAAAGAAACATTCACAAGACCCATTGAGGTAAGTAACTTAATTGAATCTCTTGCTTAAAAAATCATGCAAATGTGCAGTCTGTTTTGAAAACACTCCTCATATTTACTTTAAGCATTGTTCACCTTCTAGCATACTACTAGGTTCTAGATAATTTATTATCTCTTAAAATTACAACAACTTTCTTTCTCTCTTATTCAACCGTAGAATTCCACACATCTTGATTAGGATTATGTGAACCAAAATTAAAGTACGTTAGTTGAGTCATGTAGTCTTGTATGAAAAGACAAACAAATTGTATCTTTGCTAAACTTTATTAGGCAAATATAGGAATTCTTATATTTGTCTAAATGAGAATGACTACGCGGAGAATTATTGCACTAAAAATTCTAATTTGATCTTAACGTTGAATTGCTTCTCATAAGTGAAGTTTGGGTTCGTGGTATAACCGTAAAAAAGTCTCGCTTGTTTAGCCTTGAAGTTGAGCACCACTAGTGATAGTTCATATTCATTTCTTAATTTGATTAATGGCTCTTCTTAAATTGCTAATGATAGTCTACATCGATATAGATTTGTATTTCATTAGGGAGTGCACACTAACAAGTGGAATATTAGGTTTTCCCTTTATTCATCTAGGACTACATGCATTTCACATATGTGCTTTGAAATTTCAAGATGATAATGTGCTCCCACGTAATGCAATTATATGCTTTCATGTTTGTCTTGATGCTCAAAGTGTATTTGCTTAGCTATTGAATGCATGTTTGTTGTAAAAGCATTTGCCCTTTTTTTCTAGCAATTTAGATAAAATATCTCTTAGTTTATCTAAATAACACATGCTCCTAAGTGCTAAATGCTAACATGTTTTACATGATGATTGCTTTTAAAATTATCATGTTTTGTTTGCGTCATCTTACATGACTTACATGTTAATTATGCACCTACACTATGTTAGGTTTATGTATGACAAATAAGGTTTAGATGTCATACAGTCTTACACGTTAATCTTATTGATTATTGTGTCGATGCATGCTTAGATAAACTTGCATGCTTATATCTATATGTATTATACATCTATGTATATATTTTCTCACTCTAGAATATCCTTCTTTGCTGTTGCATCATATCTAATTTTCTAAGAGTTAAAATTAAAATGGTTCTTAATCTTCTAGAGTCTTCATTCACACATTTCTTTAATCATCATCCCCCTTTCTTCCAAATAATCTACTCTTTGTCACAGAAAAGTTAGATGCAAATCTAATACCCTTCCAAGTAGGTTTGATAACTTAAATATTTCATCCGAAATATTTAAGTATCTTTAACTTGCAATCGCAAACGTTAAAGGTCATATCCGAAAATCCATATTCAAACCTTTTAACAACATTAGTTAAAACGCTCTCCATTTCTCTTCGACGAAAACATTCTTTGACGAAAACACTCTTTGTCTTTGTTCAATCCTCTGTCTTCTCACTCAAACAGCTCTTTAACATAAAGATGGGCTAATCTACTTTCATCCACTGTTTTCGGCTACCACCTCTTTAGACAACCGTTTACCTGTCATGTGACTTTTCTTATGAACATTCGTCTAATGCTGAGAAGAGCTACATAACTTTTGGAGTATGTTTATCGTTCACTACCATCTCCTTCTTGACATTGTCAAGATCGTGTCCCTAATTTCATTTGTTTTCTTCTTTATTATTATTATTATTATTATTATTAATTTTCGCGTACGAAACACACCGATGATACATTACCATTTCCTTCGGGACAATGTCCAAAAGGAAACATCTCCATCGAAAAGGTTGCATCTGAAGTAACATCGCCGACATTCCTTTCTTTACCCATCAAGCGTGAATTGCTTAATTATCTGGTTCCAAGGTTTTTTAGGAATGATGGACACACTTTCCATAAATTATTTGTCTTTCCTTTTCTTCTAGAGTTTCGAATTCTAGTCCGTTTTCTATTTCGTGTCGTGACAACTTAAACTACTTCATTTGAAGTCTTTAAGTATTATTTAATTAGCGTAATGCAATTAAAATAATGTCACTCTTTTGATAAAATTCACCAATTTCCTAAAAATCCTCCGTTGGCGGTCGGCGACCATTAGTATATTCTGCAGGCACCCTAGATATATCAGGGAAGCTGAGGCACTTTTGGCTACGCAAACTGTAATATCGTTCATTTTTTAATTCAATAAACTAACATTTCCTCTCTTTGCTACGAGTTGGACGTCTTCTCACCACCCAAACCTATACCCAATATCTTCTATAGATCAATGTGTTATACTTATATCCCACCGCTCTAAAGCTCAATTGCTTATGTTTTCAAGTTTGGAAGTGAATTTCATAATGAAATAGCGGTCTATCAAACACATTACTACAATCGATAGAATTACATATCATACTTCACAATAATCCTTCACATACAAAACCTTCGGCTCATAACATCTCTGCATACGTTTTGTCTCAAATATAGACGTTTCTTTCTCTCTCCTAAACGTTTCTTTCTCTTTCTAGTAGTCGTTTCACTTTTTGATAGTCTTTCTATTCTAAAAGTTTCTTCTCACTTTAAAGTTTCCTTTTTTACTATAATGAGTTCCTTCTCATAAACGTTTCTTCTCACTTCTATACATTTCTTCTCTCTTCTAATAGTCTTGTTACTATTAGAATTCCTCCTATATCCCTTGACAACTTAATTATTTCATCTGAAATATTTAAGTAATTTGCAAAATGGTGTGGTGTGTCCTTCGAAAACTTTCCACTTTTCAGTAGAAGTGGATAGAAATAAAGAAGTTATAAATCTTCAAGTGTTATTGAAGTCACCACATTTTTGAGTCTCTCATTATTATTTCCACCATGACAAGAACTACCATCTCAGTCCACATTCACTTTGTTCCTAACATTATCAACCAACAATACAGCCAAACAACCCTTTTAAATTCCAATCATCCAGCTTTGGTCTCGATATGATATATGCACATCAACTTGTTAGTGCAATTTGATATATCATCTTTTCTATCAACCTCGCGTCAACACGTTCCTTCTTTAATATCGCTCATCCTTTCCCACTTTTCGGCTCTATGAAATCATTTTCATTCACATCCAAGAGCACATCTTCTCCATCCTCGTCTTATTTTTCTTTTTATTCTTTTAAAGTATATATATATATATTGACATATTTTACCAATATATTAAATCTCATTCGTCTACTTTTAAAAGGTCATTCTCATAATATTTTTATGTCAATCAATAAACGAATCCCATTCTCATTTATTAAAAGTCGGTCTAATCTTTCTCTGTAAACATACGTATTGATTCTTTTTATTTCATCATTTAGGTTGTTTTTAAAATAATGATTACTTGTGTCTAGTTTCTACTTCTCTTTCAAAGTGTCATACTTTAGAATAATAAAATCTAGAAGTGCATGTCTAGTTCACCGTTAATGTTTTGCTATATGTATATGTGCACTTTTCTACTAACTTTGTTTTGTAGCACAACAATATCTTGATTCCTTGGTTCCCCAAACAAAGGGGAGCATACACCAAGAGGGAGCACTTACAAGCGTTCTACTCATTTAAATTGCATCAAACTTCTTGAGCATCGATGGTAATTTATTTGATCCATGGATCCGTTAGAGTCAATATACAAGGAATGAGATTATCATGGGGACGCAATAAGCAAGGGGGGCTAGGAGATATGTGGGTAAATAGCATGAAGTTGGTTAAACCGTGATGATAGAAGACTTCACTGGGATGATGCAAGCTCATCTTTATAGGAAGATAGGATTGGGGATTGTCAAATACAATAAAGGGTTCATTCGTACTCCAAATACTTCACCTCCTCCACTTCAAAGCCACCTCAACCTTATTTCTCATGTTATCTTCTCATTCCTCTGACGTATACACCTGAATCACATACCATCTTCTCATATCTTCTTCTCATATCTACATAATACCTTTTTGCTTCGACAAAAAGGGGTGAAGAGAGTGTAAAAAAGTAACTTTTAAACTTTACTATGTGTTATAGTTTACATATTTTGTCATCATCAAAAAGGGGAGATTGTTAGTGCAAATATTACGATATTTAATCTATACGATCTCTTTATGTTTTGGTGATGACAAACATGTGACTTGTAATACGTAACGTAAAGTGCGCTAGTTACTCGTAATCACAAATCATCAATGAGAGAGTTGTTATTTACGAGTGTCATCTTTGGGTTGTTAGTGGTGTGTTCCTGTATGAGAGAGTTGTATTTTTCTCTCTAGATTGGTGGGAGATGGTTGGTCCGTTGACACTGAGTGTGATTTCTTAGTGCCTCCCGTTGACACTTTTGATTTGGTCAGTTTTAACTTGGTCTGTTTCAGGGAGGTCTTTATCAATCTAGGTCTCAGTACTTTGACTTGCACCAGTTGTGCTTTAGAATTGATAGAGGCCTGAGGCTTGGGTTTGTATTTGGGTTCAGCCCTAGTCTATTGTTTCTTATTCCTCTTCTTTTTAGGAGACGAAGAGGGATACTTTTTAGCTTTCTCAACCACCTTGAGCATCTATTTGGTCAGGTTGACCTATGTAACTTTAGATATAGTTCTTGAGTAATTTTTCTTACTCAGGACAGTGGGAGTAGATCCCATCGTTTGATCATGAGTATACTCAGAATTGAGTAGTTGTTTAAGAACTAAAAAGATGAATCTAGGATAAGACATATGCTTTTTTTCCTAAGCTCTTCAGTGAGCCTTGCTACTAGATCAATAAAAATGATCTCCCCAACGCCAATCTTAGTCCCTGTGAAGAGACTGAATACCGAAGGAAAGGGATAAATTTTCAAAATTCGCAAGGTTTGACTTTGCAAGGTCAATCCTTGCGACTTTTTTCATAAAATTCGTAAACTTAGTGGATTTCTTGATAAAAAAAAATGAGTATTTAGTGAAGTATGTTGGTAAAATGGGTATTTTGTCATTTTCCCTTATTTTAACTCAAAAATAACAAATTAACAAAATTAAAGCAAGTGTAATAGGATAAAGTCCATTTATGCTTCATGTACTTTTTCCCCGGTCTTATTATGCAGTCTGTGTACCGATGTAAAAATCATTATGCATAACTTATTTAAACTTTTGATTCATTATGTATTATGAATTACTTATTTTGCAGAATGAATATATAGGAAAAAGTATATTATACGTAACGAGATTTGAATGTTATGCACAATGAGTTTTTCATTGATACAAATTGCATAATAAAGAGAAAAAGTACATGAAGCATAAATCAACTTTACCCGATGTAAATGTGTAAACATGTTGGCTGAGTTTATAATTAAGCATAGAAAAGACAATAACCAACTTTCAGGGTCCTTAATTTCTTTCTCATATCTTCACCTACTACATGTTAAACAACATTTAATATAAAACCCACATGGTAGATGCATTTGATTGTGGACTAATAAACCCATGTTCGAATCTTGCTGCCTACATTTTTTAATCATAATTCTTCCTCCGATTACACATCAAATCCAAACGCACATAGATCTTCACAAATGATAGGCGTTTTCAATCCTATTTTCGGATCTTGGCTATTCTGTTGTTAAATAACGATGCAATTTGGCAAGGTTAATCGATCTTATATTTATTCAGAAAGCAAAAGGACGATCATCTCTAAATAATCGTGTCAAGAGCAAAGTTGTAACAACAGGTTATTCCCAACAAATCCATCTTTTTTCTGTGAGGACATAAGTCGTTTTCATCAATCTTTGTTTCTAATATCCCATGGAATGCGTCGGTCCAAGATCTTTGGGATATTTGTAACAAATGGGGTGTGGTGATCGATGTTTACATAGCTGCAAAGAGATCCAAATCGGGTCATCGATTTGGTTTTGTACGTTTTATAAACGTTAATGATATCAATCAGTTAGTTTCCAATCTAAGAACGACATGGATGGGTGGTTTTCATTTATTTGCCGATGTGGCGAAGTATGGTCGAACTTATAATAGACCTGTGGAACGTTCTGGGGACGGCAAACCAGTGTAGGTTCGAAACTCTCAATCTGTTAGTATCAACGAAATATGTTTTTTCTGTCTTTTAACTGTTATGTTAAAAGCTGTCCTGGGCAACAAATCAGTGACATGTCGGGACTAAATACGGGTACAAGTAATGCTGGAGCAGAATCTGTGGGGGTGTCGGATTGTAACAAGGTATATAAGGAAGCGGGTAATGAAGCGGTGATGTCTATCTCGGTAGACGATTGTATTGATTTGGATGGTATGGAGCGTAGTATTCTTGCTAAAGTTAAAGATTTAAGTGTCATTTCAGAGCTTCTAAAACATATGTCTTCTGAGGGATTCGATGATGTTGGTCTTAGATATGTTGGGGGACGTTGGGTTTGGTTGGAATTGGACTTCTATGGATCAAAGTGGAATGCTTCAGGACTTCAAAGGCGCGTTTAAAAGAGATATTTTGGAGTTCAAAGATGTTTTCTTCACGATTTTAGTCCTGATGAAAGATGTGTTGGATAGACCTGGTGGGTCTGCTGCCATTTGGGCATATGGGCTCCGAGGTTTATATAGATGTTGGGTGGTCAGGTGGGGAAGCAGCGGTGTTTACGGTTATGGTAAGTGATGGGACAATGTCTCATGGGGAAGGTTTGTGTCCTTACAGAGTCTTTACATCGTGTGATAGAGTCCTTTATAGTTTCATATCGTAATCGGACTTATCGTATTATCGCTACTGAGTTTGCATATTGGGCGCCCAATATTGAATCGATAGAGGTCAATTCCGAGTCTAATCCTCTGGAAAGGAAGGATGGCTAGAGGGTCTAGTTGGATGAAAATTTTGAAAATATGAGGAGCTTTTGGATGTCGGTAGTTTTTTGATTGATTCATGATTCCCCTTAAGAATGTTAATAAATGATTCGGGTGTTCGCCTTCCTTTGTCGGGTTTGCGAGAAGAGGATGTTCGTGGGGTGTGAAAGTGATCTTGTGGACTCTTTGAAGAAGGCGGGGAGATTCGTGATGATTCAGGTCTTTGTTAAATGCTTGGGTGTATTAAGGATTTGCATGGAAAAGGAATTTTGAAGAGTGATGCTGGTGAGATTCTTGGAGTTCATTCTCAGGGTGATTGTGGTAATGTTACCACTGATGATAATGAGGATCGTTACGCAGGTATTGCTCATGAAAAGACTCAATCATTTAGCCTCCATTACACCTCGGGTAATGATATTATATATGCTTGCTGAGTCTGGGTCTTCGTGGATTGATTATATTGGTCTCTAACTAGTGGCGAGATAGATTCTGATAAACGATGGTGCTATAGAGACCCCAAAATGGAAATATAACACGGGTTGTTTCTCTCGCGCAATTTGTTCGTGGAAGATTATTTTCCTAGCGATCTTCGGTTTTGGATGTTTGGAGTTATTATGGCAACGTTAAAGAAGCTATTCTTCTTCATAATGCCTTATCGAGACAAACAAAGGATGCCGGTTAGATCGCTTTTTGGTATGATGCCTCGGGTGTTCGGTTTCGTTCATGGGAGTTAATTCAGTTGGCGCCATGGTGGAATCTTTCTTATTCTAATAGCCTTTGGTTGTTTTGCGAGTTCGTTTCGTTAGTGTTTTTCTGTTCCTTTTCGTTCTTTGTTTGTTGGATCGTTTTTGCGTGTATATCGTCTGCTAGTTTCTTTCTAGTCATTTTTTAATAAAATTCCATTTGCCGTTCAAAAAAAAATATAAAACCCACATAAACAGAAAAATGCTCTTCAATATCTAGATGGATGACAAAACATAAAATTCTTAATCCTCAAAATCTTTAAAAAGAAATTTCTAGTACGAGTTAAAACCAATCCTAAAAATCTTTAAGCATGCCTTAATGTTTCATAAATGGTTTTTCTAACTAGGGGTGAGTATGGTTCAGTTTGGTTTGGTTTTTGTATAAAACTAAAATCGAACCAAAAAATTCCGGTTTTTGTTTTTTAGAAACCACTCGGTTTTGGTTTTGTGTCAGTTTGGGTTTTGGTTTCTATACGATTTATCGAGTTTTTCTTTTACAAAATCAACTTGGAATATATCATAAAATAACACCTTCAAAGCTTTAAATAAATATTCAAACAAGAAAAACATTTTTTTTTACCATAATGACAATAAGAAACAAATGACCATATAAAATCTTAAAAAAAATTGTTATGTGTCATAAAGCAACACAATAACAATGATAATAAACACAAAAAACCCCTAGAATAGAACTTATTATTTGTCATATATGACATGTTTAAGAAGCATCTGAAACAAAGAGTAGTTACTCAACATGATTTAGTTAATCTAGCGGAAAATATTCATCGTCCTTTAGCTTCAAATAAAACTTATTTATGTTCCCATGTGCGACAAAGTCTTTCCACCATATGATGAACTCAAAAGGAGCAACAAAAAATGGCATCAATAATTTGAAAATTTAAAAGTAGAACAAAGTTATTAAGTCTGCATAAATATAAACGATGATAGCTTATTGAATATATATATGCTCATAAATGTAAACAAGAAATAGCATCAATACATATTCCAGGTGATAGCTTACTGAATGACATCAATAAATTGACTAAAAAAATCGGTTCGGTTTTTATTTTTTTAATGCTAAAATCAAGCCGAACCAAAAACTTTGGTTTTTCCAAAATCTGAAAATTGAACCATCAGTTTTTCAATCGGTTTCGGTTTTTCTGGTTTTAGTTTTTTGGTTTTTTTGGGTTTATGTTCGCTTTTTTGGTTTCATGTACACCCCTATTGCTAATTAATGTAACAACAATAGTTAATGTTGTATAATGCTATTATTGTACCATTTTGAGTTGTTTAATGATATGAAATTAATCACTCTAATATATCATATATTTTTGTAAAGAAAGTTTCAAAGGCTTTGCAACTAATGGTATTCGAGTGGCCGATCAATCTTCTTTAATTTGAATCATTTTCTATTTTCGTCATTTTTGTTTAAGAACCGCGCCCCTTTATCTCCGGTGGCTATTTGACTAAGGCTGGAAAGAGAGGCTTGCTTTATGAAACTCAAACCTTCTTTCTTTGATTCTTTGATCGAAATACAGATGAGACCAGAAAGGCCATCATTTGAGCAAACGATGCAATAGCTTCGGCTGGGGCAAAACCCAAAGTGGTATAACCAAATAGGTTGGGACACTTGTGAGATATTATGTGTGAGATATGTGGTATAGATGTGTAACAAAATTTCCGTTTAAAAAATAAAATATGATTAAATGTTGTTATAGTTTTGACAAGAATAAAACTATAGAAGTCGAAGGACTATCATGTAATTAATAAATATACTTTTTAGTTAGAACTAGAAACGTAAAACAAAATATATGTGAATATGAAGATATAAGATCTAATCATATGTTGTTACTTCAATATTATGGTTAGTAAAAGGGTTGAAACAAAATATATGTGAATATGAAGATATCTTACTAACTCTAAATTTTCAGTTGTTTAATTAAATGTGCAGGGGTATCTAATGAGTGTGCAGGGGTACCTTTATTGTCACACCCCTAAAATCGGACGGCATCGGAATAGTAACATTGGGGTGCGACTTCAAGGCACAAGGGACAAGTCACAGAAAACGACCTCAAAAGAGACGTTTTATAAAATGTCACATTC